>JARHVA010002478.1:0-262500 GCA_037957365.1 Torreya grandis
ATGAAGTTAAGGTAGTTATATCTATACACATCCTCATCTTCCATAATACCATATTTTTATGCAGCTAGGTTATAAGGCTCATTAGATCCATTTGATTCCTTTTCTTTGGTAGCACTATCTTCTTTCATAGTTAAATTTATAGGGTCCTTATATCCTTTTTCATCATCTTCTTTGGTAGATCCATTACCTTACTCAACTACCTATAAAACATTATATATTAAAAAATATTTTTCCCAATCAAATACTTATGTCAGATTCATACCATCCACAACCTCTTAGATACACTTACTTTCATTTATCCTCCCCACCAGAATTATAGGTTATTTAGTATCCCAAATCACAAAGTGTTATTTAGATTTAATTTTCATTCCATTCCAAAACCACACCTTCATCTTTCCCTCTAACATATTCCCTTACCCTCAAAATTTTCACATTTGTGTTACCTAAGTTATTATCACATTGATGATTATTATGTTTATGATGAGTAACTATACATCTCACAATGTATATGAACATTAAAAATTGTCTTCCATATGATATATATTCAAAATGTTTTGAATCATTATTTTTGTTTTACATGATATATTTGATATAAAATGTGACCTAATACTAAAAAATGTTGTAAGTTGTGCATTGCACATAACATAAAAAGTGTTTTGATATGTGTTGTTTACTAATCTTAATGATATGTGATAAAAATTACAAGTAGTTTCATGTAATGGGATGAAAATATATAAACTTATAATAACAAAAATATTTTAAATAATTTTTCATTGTGATACATTTCACTACTTATGATGTGATTATCATGTCAATCATGCTCTTATTTTTTATCTATATATCCTGCCTTAATTCCCCTTGTGACACCATTATAATTATTAACATATATGCATCTCTTTCTCTCTAGATGTTGGATAGAATGTTTATGTCAAATAACCACTAATCACTTATTTTATAAATTGGATCCTTCAACTTCTCATTATCAACCAACAATCCTTAAAATCAAGATGGTAAAACCTTTGCATATTTCATTTGAGATGGGTAAAGGGAAATTTTATTTCAAAATGAGATTTATTTCTTATTGAATATTGTTAAATTAGATAATTTATATTTTTTTATGGATTAACTTTAAAAATTGAATATCCTCTCAACATATTTATTTCATTTAATATTACTGGACTAATATACTAGTCTTGAGATAAAATTTTAAGTATATAAGTTATTTTAGTTTTTTAGAATATTTATTTTTTCTACATTTAGTTAATGTAAGATGGAAAATGAGATAATTTCAGTAGGTCTATTGTTATGAACCTCCTTATAAAAATAAACCAAATAGATAAAAATATGTAAAAATGGAATATATTACTTAATGAAATTAGAAGTAATTGCAAACCTTGCTTGTATTCATATATAGTGAGCCTTTTTAAGGGGAAAACTTATTTGAAATTAGATTTAAAATTAAAAAATCAATATCAAGGAATTATAATCCTAACTATAATATATTTGCAACCCTAACTCTAAAACTCAAGGTTTAACCTTACATATAAATGGATTTCTTAATTAAATGAATAATTAATAATATTAAAATGAAAAAATAATAAGATATAGTTAGGAAATTGAGGTCCTAACATGACATCCCCCTTTAGAAATATTTTTACCCAAAGCTTCAATTATGGGAACTACTACTAGAGAGGTTTACAAGTCACATCTTATGGTTTTATGTCCCTCCATCAGACCATAACATTCTTGAAGGTGTGGTTACAGAGTTAGTGTGTGTTTATTTAAAATAGAATTTGGCTCAATGATGAAAGAGTTTTCTTCATCCAACTCAAGAATGTTCATCTTAACATCAACACATTTTTAGATGAATTTATTCAAACATCACACATGAAAGATATGATGAATATTAGAATATGGAAGAAAATTCAATTTTTGGATGCACATTCCTAATTTTTTATATGTTTTATATGATCCATATAATTTAAGAGATAATTTATGACTACTTTTTAGCTTCAAGGAAGTCTCCCTAACAGTTTGGAGATGTAGAGAAACCATGTCCCCTATGGTGAATGAATGTTCTAAGTAATTTTGATGTAATTTTTATTTCATATGGTTATAATCATGTAACAAGTTGTATTTTTGTGTTTGAAGTAGAGTATCCTTAGCTTATAGTTAAGTTTATTTCTTGAAATTTAGAGCATCATAGAAGGTATAAGGTGAGAGATGGTGTTGGATAACCACACATGGCTTCATGTCATGTCATCTTAGTGGAGGTATGGTTTGAAGTATTATGCCACTATTTTTTAAGAGGTATTCATGTAGTCCAGTGATTCTAATACTCTAAAGAAAAAATGTAGGTAAGTCTCTAAAAACTTTTTGAAAAACTACATTTGTTCATCACTTTATAGGTGATATGCTGATCAAATTTTTAGTTATGATTGTTGTAGTTTAAATAGTTATTTCCATAATTTAATGGTAAAATTAGGATCAAAATAAAATAAAATAGTTATTTGCATACCATAAAGGTTAAAAAATGGTCCATACATACTTGTGACACAATTGATTATTTGCATGGGTGGGTTACTGAATAAAAATAGGCATATTTGTAAAGATGATCAACCACCATAAATATCACCAATTTAAAACTTCAATTGGGGAACCCATTAATATTATGCATGGAGATATCAATCCAAATTGTGGTTGGAATTGGTAACATTTTTAGTGTTCTTGGGTTGGTGTTGTCTCTCCCTTATGACATTGACATGTATCACATTTTATGACAAATGTTTTGATATCTTATATCATACCATCCTAGAATAAGGTTATTTTGAATGTTGTATATGTCTCTAAGAATTAATAATGTATAATTGATGGTTAAACATGTATATCCTACAAAAAAATTATCTTAAATATCTAATGTTGTATAAATAAAATTATTCCTCTGATAAGACAAGTAATATCCATCCCAAGAGTGACATGTTTTAATTCTAGGGTGATGGATCAGTTGTTAAACCTAAAAATATTTATGATGCTCTTGTTTTACTTTGTGAAACCAATCTAGGGTAAGTAAGGACAACACACACATGGCCCATTTGTCTTAAAATTTGTGGGATAGGAAATCCAAAACCACATTCTCCTTTCCCTTCTTGAATAGAATCTCATAATAATATCCATAGAGTTTAATAACCCATTTATGCTTCCAAAAATTTATACATTTTATTCAAGAATTACCTTAGCTTTTGGTGATTTGTATTGATAAACCACCCCCCCCCCAAAAATATATGAACTCTAGTGAGTTATGGCATAGAGAATGGCTAACATTTATTTCTCATGTGTGGATTTGGATATAATTTTTACCATCTAAATATTTGCTAATAAAGTCCAAAATTCATCATTATTACATCAATATTTTACCAATTCCTATCCTTAAATAATCACTTTCAATGCTTAATGGTTTGGAGAAAGCTGGCATGGCTAGCACTGATGTGGTACACATCATCTATTGGAGGCATGCAAAGGCACTTTCTACTATTTAAACTATGTGAAATCATTCTTTCATAACATGGTAGTTTTTATTAATTATAAAATCAGTTTTTAAAAGGGACCCTACCCATTACAAAAAACTTACAAGCATGGTCTTAAAAACTATAAAAAAAAATTCTACCTATAAAATAACCAAAATATGTCACAAAAGTATCTACAACATTAAAATAATAAAACCATAGCAAAAAATAGCACTAATAAAACACTAATAGCCTAGGTAATTCCACCCATCCATCATGTCATTCCAATTCTTCTTCATATTATTAATGATTTTATCCATACTTTGAGGAGTCTGAGAGTCTTATTTGTCTATAGTCATTCCCTTCATCTTCTTATCCAATATGCCTTACTCTAGTTCTCCATTTTTACTCTTAGCCAACATTTTTAACCCTTATATGTTCTAAACACAAATATTCATATATTTTAAACTAAAATCATTAACCATTCTAATATGTTCAATAAGGTTTTCATTATATCTCTCAATCCTTGTAATTTTATCTTTCAAACTTTCCATCTGTGAACTCATTTACATCAATTCATCCTTTAAACAATAAATGGCATCATTTTTTTTCATATTATTAACCACCTCCTTTAGTATAGTATGGTCCCTCATGAACCAATACATAAAATACTTATGAAACTCAAGCTCATCTCCAATTTTCTTGATTTTATCTTGATTCTTAAAGGAAGCTGAAATATTTTCAAAGTCCATAGTCATCTTCTCCTTTCTAGTAAAAACTTTTGGCTACTTATTATTCACCCAAGTATCCAATCCCATTTCCTTAATAATTTGAAACCCTTCAAAAACCTCATGATTTTTTTTCTCATAGTTTATAGTATAAATATTATCATTAGTCTCATTAGAAGGCTTTTCTTTTTCCTTCAATAAATCAACTGGCCTATCCAACCCATGTTCTAAATTATCCTCCCCTAAATTCTTAGTTCCCTCCTTTTCTAATTTTAATGATATGGGGTTCATAATTTTCTCACCCTATAAATCCTTCCTCTACTTAGCTCTAGTGGTACTCCTAAAAATTCTCTTAAAACCCATTATTCCTTGAGAAGGATATTCTTGGGACAAGGGTGGTTAGGGGAAGGGCTAAGACCTTTAAAAAACTTGTAAATCAATAATATTACTACCTAATCTAAATGAAACTATCTATTACCCTTTTTCACATCCATAATATAAATTTCCATTGAATGAAAAATGTAGAAGGGTTAAATCAATGGATTTTTTTCCATATTCTTTAAAGAGTTTTCAATAATATTTAGTGAGACCTAAAAATCCTTGAAGTATTTTTATGGTTTTTTACTTTATCCTATTTTTCATATCCTTAATTTTCATGGGATCCATGTTAACCCCATCCATGATAAAATACAACCAAGGTATTTCATGTATATAGTAACAAATGTTACCATCAAAATTTGCACCCTTGAGGATATTTTTTAAGCCTCCTCAGTTAAGTGATAACATGGGAATAATCATAGGTTTTGGGTGACCTAAAGAGTGAATTTTACTTCTATATTAGGGATATATCCCTTGATGCATCACTTAAAACCAAAAACTAAGCCTATTAACTTGTAAGGAAAAGGGAGAAAGAACTAAAATCAAACTAAATGAAGGAGGTGATGCACCAATTTTTTTGACCTCTACCACACATTTACAAATTCACAATGAGAATGAATATAATATATACATACACTACTCATATTCTACTCTTCTTACATTAATATATTAGTATGAAGGTGGTAGATGATGATTAGGCAAGGAGGGCTAATTTTTAAGAGGTCTAAAAGACACTAATGGAATATTTACTCACCTAACCTTCACAAGACTAATTAAACACTTAATATTACCTTAAAAAGTGAATTCAAAATACATATAGGTGATATAATGATACATTTCAAGGAGAACTAAATCAACACTAGACAAGATCAATAATTCATGTTTAAACATTAAAATATAGTGATAAGAGAAAGTAAATCCAACTTGTCTATTACTTAAATGGATTATAAAATGACTAGGGATTCACCATACTCAAGTTGAGGATTATTTATAATGCCAAAATTGGGCATATATATATAAGAGAATGATAAAGAGAGAGAAGAGAGGCACTGGAGAAGCATATGATAAGTGTCACTTCATGGAGTAAGATACAATTAATAAAGTCTATAAGTAGGTAGTCATGAAGTATCTTATCAATTATATTTACTTTATCTAATCTTATTATTCATCAAGGGTGGTATAGAGTGACTCTAGACCTTCTTGGATGACTCATTAACCTCATTCATGAAATTATCCATTCTTGGTTAGAAGGAGTTACAAGTCTATGTATTGACATGTGGCACTCTTGGTCATGATTCTTAGATTATTTCAATTACATTCTAGGATACTTCAGTGTATCTCTCATCTTGGTTGGGTTGAGGATCAATACTCAAGTTTTTTCAAACTGATAAGAACATATATTTCTTTGAAAAGCATGTTTGATTCAAATGAAGACCATAATGACAACTCTATCTTTCTATTCTATGCTAAGTACTTTGATTAATGACTATTATCATAGCTTCAACACCTATCAAAAACCATATATGGAATCATTCTAACCCTATTCAATCTCAAAACCATGTCCAAGATTGATACACAAGTGCATTAGGTCTATTAAGAGCTTTTGATGGCATATTTGTTTACCATTAGATATCTTGAAACCTCAAAATAGTGTTGAAGTCATTATAAACCTTCTTATGAGTATTTATAACCATATTAAACTATCTAATTTAGTTCATGGATGATTTCAAGGTACTCTAATAGGTCTAACTCAATCAAATTTCTTGAAAAGCCACCAAAACATACATTTTTAGGCATGTAATAATAATTTCTAGGCCAATTTTCATACCATATTAGCCCACACATGATAATAAATGTTCTATTCATGTTTATATGATACCTATAGAGTTCACCCTAATCATTTTAGAACCAAAAAAATCATTTTAAGCCAATTAAAATAAAAACATAGTCATTTGGTCACTAAAAGGGTTTTAGGAGGGTTTTGTTGTGAAACCATCTTAAGGTTGATTCATAATGAGTTTGGTTCAAATCTTCATAAACTAAACATAGAGATAATGAATATGAACATAGAGAGTAATAAAAAAACATAGTATTTTCTCACATTATAAATATCTCCTATATCATATTCATTCAAGATAATACATCTTTATAGGAATGTCATTCCTATAATCATGGAGATCATCTCTACATCAATACCTCAACCATATCCATATGAATACAAAATATAACAAGTAAATTATCTTTATAATATTGTTGTAAAAATATTATTACAACCAAATATATTCTCATAATAACTAATGTTCATACTAATATTTCCCAGCATTCTCCCCTTAGTATAAACATGGGGAGAAACACCATCCTCTATCTAAGCAACATACACATGTCTTAACCTTCCTTTGTGATACTTCCTTGAAATTTGATTATGGGAAATAATAAACCAATAAATGAGAACACTATCAACCAATCATGCTAACCTCCTCTAGGGTAGGAACATATATCAACCACTTAAGAACATACAAACCATGAAAAGGAAACTATATCAACCAAATCTGGAAACATCAGCCAAACCAATTAAAAAGTAGTGGGAACACACCTACTAGATACTTTTATAAATAACATCTAATAATTTAGTAATAATGATTTTTATATATTTGAATATCACACTTTTAGTGGATTACATTTGGAAATTATCACTTATTACATGAATAGGAATACACTTCTATTTTTATTTCACACAAGCTAAAAATAAAAAAACATATGAGCCATGATAGCAGAAGTGCCCCTTCATTAGAGGATAATGAGATGAATATAAATACTTCATCCTCTAATGTTATCCAACCTAAAATAATTAAATTTTCTCACATATAAAATGTTTTTATGAAGTTCATTCTATCATTTTTGATAATACAACCCCCTCTTAATTTGGACATCACGTACAAGTGATTATGCCTTTGTTACAATAAAGGGTTTAGCTTTGATGAAAAAATAACATAAAATAGGAAGTCTAACTCTTGAATCATTTTTTAATGACCAAAAATCACATGATTAAAATAACTCTTTTGATAGTTTTAACTTTTGATATCGATACATACGTAACCACTTCAAAAAATATTTATGATAAAAGACATTTTTTTTATTTTGACTCTAATATTGATATGAAAAACATCAATTATTTGGTAATTAATATCATAACCTATAAAATAATTATGACTTTTTATAAACCTGTATGTGATATATTCAAAACTATAACACATTTACTTGGGTTTATCAATGCTAAAAATGAATCAAAGTTAAAATATTTACACTAAAATGATAATATTCTCCAAACTTAAGACTATACTAAAGATTAAACTTTTCATATATCTAAATGTCGAGAATTAGATAAATACTAGGATTAGTAGAGAATATTTAAGATATTAAGAAAGCAAGGCAAGATCATAAGGAGTCTATGTAATAGCTATGTTAATTTATATGATGATCACTACATTTTGAAGTCTCATGCATAATTTTTTGACAAGTCATGCCACATATAAAAAAAATATAAGATAATGCATTAGTATGTGGACTAGGTTGAGGATGGACATCACACACATAAAGACTAAATAATCAAAATTTAAAACATCAATTGACTATTGATGAATAGACTAGGAGGAATATGCATTAGTTTGTGATAGATGTGAAGGCTTAAACATGTGTTGGTTGGCTTGAAGACTTTGTGGAGTACACAGATCCAACACTGAAGGAGTTTGATCAATATAAGAAAACTTAGTATCCAAGTTTATTTAAAAATGGTATACACTTGATCTATTTAATATTTAAATATCTATTCAAAACTATAATGCTTGATTTCAAAAAACATGCATTATAAATAACCTCATCCATGTTCCTTCTCAGTGCTTGGTATTTCTTAGAGTAATCAAATGAGTATACAATATAAATAAATGCACAAAGACTATAATCATAATAGTTGATTTTATCAAGATGTAATATTTAATTTGTATAGATAAAAGATCATATTCAACACTCTTAAAATTATAGAACCATTTTCAATTTTAGAGATTATAATAGTGTCTATCAAATTTGGTAGCGTTAAGAGACAACTTTGACTACAAAAGATTTGATGCCATTTGTGGCATTAATTAAAAAATTCTCATTTTCAAAGCATATTATGATTTATTTATCATCATTGATTATTGATTTATCAATACACAATAAAATACCTCAAAATCTAATTCATTGTAGGCCATAAAATCCTAATCACAAGCTGTAGGACTCTAAAACTCCATCATACAACTACATGAACATGAAACAACGTAAATATTATCAAGACACACTATCAAAGAATCTCATCTTGAACACAATCTTCTCCTTCATAGATTTAATAGACCATTTACCTACTCTAATACCATTTAATGAGTCTAGTTTAGATATTCATAAACTAAACCTAGAGATAATGAAGCTGAACACAGAGAGTAATTAAAAAACACATTATATTCTCACACTATAAAAAATTCCTATATCATATTCATTCGGGAGATTAAATCTTTATAGGAAATTCATTCCTATAATCATGGATATCATCTCTCCATTAATATCTCAACCATATCCCTATAATACATAATATAAAAAATAACCTATATTTGTAATATTGTTGTAACAATATTATGATAACTAAATATATTATCATAATAATAAATAATGTTCATTCTAATATTTATTAACATTATAGGCCAATTTTCATTCCATATCATCCCAAATGTGCCAATAAATTTCCTATTCATGTTTCCATGAGACATATAGAGGCCACCATAATCATTTTAGAACCAAACAAATTCATTTAAAGTCGATTAAAAGAAAAATAGTCATTTGGTCACTAAGAGGGTTTCGCTATGAAACCTTCTTAAGTTTAATTCATAAATATTGGTACCATAATATATTTAATAAAACCACAAATTTGGATTTCATAGGTTCTATAGACACCTAATAATACCATTGGCTCCCATTTATTGCATCATGTGAGTTCTCACATGCCAAAAGTGACCTCTCAAGTAGGATAGGCCTATTTGAGAGCTTGAGAAGGGTGATTTGGAATAATATGACATTACCTTGATTTTTTTTGGACTCTAACACCTCCCTAAAGTATTTTAAACCTTATATGAGGTATCCAAGTGTTCTTATACCTTATTCCACTCATCAAACTCATTACAACCTATGTTAACCCATGATCAAGGTTTGAGAGCAATATTATGCTAGTGACCCTAAAAATCCATTTGTGTAAATTTATTAATATTTAAATGATTTAAAACTTCATAATATATTTAATGATGGTATTATTAATATTTTAAAAATACTCATTCTTAAAAATCATCTAAACCATGCAACTTTTCTTCATTCTCTGCATACATGCCTATAGGTATCTATTAGGTCTCTTGGCTAAAATTTTGAGAATGGCTCTCCACATGGTTTTGGAATTCCATATGAATATGTTGAGGATGGATACTTTTTTAATACTTTATATCAACCCTAAAAATCCTTTTATCATTTCACTTGCCACCTCGGGTGTGCTTTTTCCAATTTTGCCTATGATAGGCTTGTATGTGACCATTTTAGGCTTCATGACTATAAGTATGAGGGTGGGTCCTTATGATATGGATTTGTAAATTTATTTATCTTTAAAAATATTTTAATGATTATTCATTCTCCTATTTACCTCTCTTGACCATCCAAAACTTCATCTCAATGCAAATATTTCATATTCTCATCATAACTTGAGAACAAACATGTAGGTGCATGATAGTCTCTTAACTATGGGGCCTTGAAGTTTGGGTTTATTAAATTGGTAATAATCCTCTTGTTTATAATAATAAGTTTAGACACCTTATTTATCTTCCTCCTACCTTTTAAACCCATTAGACATCTATTAAATACCACACAATTATTGTTATCCCATTTAGGCCTTTGACAAACTTGTAGATGGTTATTTGGCCTTAGATATTTCTCATTCTTGTGATTATGCATTATTAGAGCCTATTTTACCCATTTTAACCTTATACACAATGTATTAAATTATTTCAAGATCTTTATAAGTATTCAATGGATTTAAATAAACCTAGGTGTTCGCTTGAAACCCTCAAGTCATATTTTCAAGTTCACACAATCTACTTGAGTTGAAAGATGAGTTAATGGGCTAAGTAGTTTTTTTTTTAAGTGTTTTATATATTTTTAAAAGGAATGAGTACATTATACCATGTCTATAATATCCATGTCAACTTTTAATTGAATCTATGTGGTGCCTATATTGACCTATAGGTTTGTAAACCTGTAAGTTCACAATCTCCTCTTTGTTCTGGGCTTTAATAAAGACCATTATCTTCTAGGATTTTCCACATAATACCTGATTTGTGATTATATTAATTTATATAAATATTTTACTTTAATTAAATTATCTTTAAAAATTAAAACCATTTAGATTTGATCAAGGTTATCTCCACCAAGGTTGTAAGTTCCAACTAGCTCAACTATACATGCATGGTTATTTCTTTTACTTGAATTACATTAATTAAATTTTACATGTAGATTTAATATGTATATTTATGAGGTTTTATAAACTATTAAACATCTCATTTCAAACATTACATACACCAAGACACTTCACAGCTCCTACAAACTTGAGTTTTATGCTTAAACTAGCAACTCAAGGCTATTTGACATTACTCCAAAAATGAACATGAAAAAAATTGAAATAAAATGATATTAAAATGGTCAAATAGTATTCAATATACCCTCCAATATCATATTCATTTATTCATCTGGATTCATAACTCTACATTTAGTGAAATTCAAACTTGGTGGGGTTTTGAGTTACCTTTATATACCTTTAACTTCTTAATGATTATTCAAAAAGTTAAAAAGCCTAACTAGACAACCAATGCTACAAAGTGGAATGAAATTAGGGTTCCATCCTCTTCCCAATATACTTGGATCCATATTTTTGAGGTTGATAAGAAGATTTATGGAGAAAATAATGAGTTTTATGCTTTGTTTTGCTCTACAAATCCACTTTTTCATGGATTTTGGTCTGATAATACCATTGAGAATGTTTGAGGATTTTTTATGTTTTCCATCAATATAAAAACTCTATAAAATACCTATAAAAGCATGGTTTTTTTTAATATTTTTTCTATTCTACTCTTTTTTACTATTGGATATGGTAAACCAGGTGACTATCCATCTTCACCTAACTTGTATGGAGGTGGAGTATGTAAAAATGTTTCCCACTTATTTTTCCTTTCAAATCTTTTAATAAATCCTCATTTGGCCATTAGAAATGATGAATGTGTAGTTAAAAGGAGACTCTAATGTTGGAAATTAATTTTTTAATGAATTTAAAAGATATGTATAGACACGTACAACATATGTCATTACACAGGTGTTAGATAACTTTAAAAATACCCATATTCCATAATATAACATTCAAATTTAATATTTCCTAGCAAGTATCATCTTAACATTGGAATGTAAAATAAGACTAAAGTAGATTAAATACCTTAATCTTATCAAAAATACCTTAATATCTCCAAATTAATTGAAAATATAATGTTATAAACTTACTAATTATGATCCTTGCTCAATTTGGTTGGCTTCAGATCACAGTTGTTCCTAGAAGGATCACCACCATACCTCTTTAAGCATGATTTCTCATTGACCTAACTTTACACTTAACCTTAATTTTGTCAAACTTACCTTAAATAATGATAAACACATGAAGGGACTATAAACTATGATCACTTGATGATAAGACAAAGTGACTTAATCTAGCTACTCATTAGACCATCCTAGAAGACCTTGTAATCTATCAAGGAAGACTCATTACCTATTAACTTAGATCAATAATGACCAATACAAGACTTTTATAATGGCTATCAACAAATTTAATATCAAGTACATCAAGGTTTAAAATTTCCCTTATCCATTGTGTCCAATTTGGGCCAACATCTTTGGTGACCTCCTAGGATTACATACCTGCTATCCACCTTAGACTAGTTTCTTAGTCCATACATTTGGATATGGAGTCATTCATTCTAAACACAAACATGACTTAGACCTTGACACCTAACTACAAACCTCTTGAAATAAATGGAACAACTAATTACCTTCACCAATACACACAATAAAACAAGAAGCAAACACACCAAATCAAGACACCAAAACAAACAAGACATACACTTTGCTAAAAATAAATTAGGGGAAAAAAAAACTACTATGTATAACTAACCATTAAGACCTGATCTTCCTAGATCGAAAGGAAAACTCCTTGAGTCTTCTTCATGTGATGAGCAAGGATGATGTACAAGTTTTTGGTCAGGATTTGTTCTTGCTTTGACAAATCCTTTGATCATCATTGTATTTGACTTGCCTTAAAAATTACCAACAAGAGTAAATTTGTCTCCAACAAAGACAAATTCTTTTTAAAGATAAAATCTTACCTCATACTATTGTCCATCACTGGAAATGTGAGAGATTTATAAAATGATCACACTTTAATTTGTGAGGGTAGTAACAACTTCAACTTATATTAGCTCATTAATCTCCATTTCTTGCTCATATTTAAGAGCATCATATTCATCATATCTTGTTACATCATGAGTTTTAACCTATTGATGATGGCTTGAAGGACTTGTTATATTTCTAGGAGATTTTAAATTATCATCAACAACTTCATCCTATTCTTATTGAGGTGCTAACCTACCAATCTCTTAAAATTACTTTAAAATGTCTAAGTAAGACTTCCACATGTCCTCAAGACCTCATTGAAATTTTTCATGACACTCAATAATATCAGCTACCATGGTGTTATTTTCAAGATATTTATCATGCATTTCTTCATCATGTTTATTAACCAAGACAACAATCTTAACACTATCCTCATGAGTTGTAGGTTCATTATCTAAACTAGAAAAAAAATTCTAGATCTTCCCAAAAATTAGCTTCTTCTTGATCACTTGAAAGCATTCAAACTTTGATCTCTTTCTTGTCATTATCTTAAGGAACAATAGGTTGGTCAAATACTTCACACTCTTCACTAGAATAATAACATAGATTTAAATTTGATTATTCAAGCTCTATCTCTTGCTCATGAGGCTCAACAAGGTTACTAAATAAGTTATTTTCATGAATACTTATCTCATGCTCATCTTCAACTTGATCAACTATTTTATGATTATCTTTTCCTTAATGAAGACCCAATTCATGAGAACTATATTGGTTTACTTATTCTTGCATGAATAATTGAATATTAGTTACCCATTATAGGGTTTAATTCATCATGGTTTTTCTTGTATCAGACCTTATTTGTCCTCTTATAAGAGGATTCAACTTTTTCAAATTTATGTTAGAGTTAACCTTCATTTTCTAAATGAATCGCATGCTTTCCAAACAAGTCAACTTCTTCCATGAAAGTATGGTATAGTTTCTACCATACCTAATAAGGATCTCTTCTACACTTTTTGGTTAAGGTCAACATACCCCCATTTTAAAAAAATGAGGACCCTTGGTTTAATTTTTCAAATTGTTTTATAAATTGACATTTAAATTTATCAAAATGCATTATTAAATCTCATATTTTGATTAATCTCTCATTGGCATGTTAGGATATGTTTTATTTGACTTTATCTAAAATGCTAATGTTTATTTTTTGTGTTTCCATGTTATAGGTTTAATGGAGTCCCATTTGAATGAAAAGTATTTAAGGTTTTATGCTTTGATGATAATTTAACCCTTTTTTGGTTAACCTTCGGTCTTTAGTTAATTAACTAAATCCATGTTTAAATTATATTAAAAAAAAATTAGTCTAAATGTCTTAGCCTAATTTCCTTTTTTGAAATGGATTTAAATTTGTGAAGGATTCCAATTTATGTGAGAGTATTTTATTATATTTTAGACCTATTTTAAATTTTAGAATAAGTCCTAACCATATTTATTAATATGTCTAAAACCTTAATATAAAGTTTTTTACTAAGTCTATACATATATCCCAAGAGCTTATGCCTTTAATTTTATATTTGTAGATACTGATTAAACATGAATATGCCAAGTGGCAAGATCTATAGAGCTTAAAGAAAAGATCAATGATCTATGGGCATAGCTAGAGTCAATAAGTCAAACCCAAGGATCAATGGTATGCATTAATAGCATAATGAAGATCTAAAGATGAGAATGGAATTGAAGTGTCAAAAATATTGTGAAGGAATGTGAGACTGATAAGTTTCATAATCTTGAGAAGTGATCAAGTAGATTGATAGTCCATGTTCAATATTATGTATAAAGAAAGGAATCAATGATCTACATTAATTCATACATCCAATAGATTGACTATGCAAATAAACATGGACTTTTTAAAGGTCTTGGATTGAACATAATAGTAGCACATGTCATAATCATGATGAATTAGATGGAAATCATTGAATCATACTCACCTTTTAGATCAAGATCAATGGTGTAAATAAGGTCAAGAATTCAAGAAGCTAGATTTAATTAAAACCTACCACATGACACAAAGACATTTAAGCAATAGAGAAGTCTTGAAAGGTACATAGAGAGCCTGTAGAGCTACCAAGTGGCACACACTAGGGAGTTCAAATGGGAGATCAATGGCTTATGATGAAGTCAAGGTTAGGAATACTTCTTAAGAGATCAACAATGTGAATTGATTGAGCCTCAATATTGCATGAGGTTATGACACATGTCCAAAAGTGACAAATGGTCATATTTTAAATAAATGAGTAGGATGACATGGTAATGCCACATAAGCAAGACATGTCAAATTGGAGATCTTGTAGAACCCAACACATGAAAATTATAAATATGCAATCCAAATGAAATTTAAGTCATATAAGCTCACGTTTTGAACTAGCATGCCACCATTAAATCCCTATGTGAACCTTCAAAAAATCCCTAAAGTGTATGGTTTGCCATGAATTATCTTTAGAATCACTATAATTGAACCAAAATTATTGGATTATCATTCCCAATTAGATAATTCAATCAAGATTATAGCAATGATGAACCATAATCATGTGTCTAAAGTAAGATGTTGAGCTATATTTGACATCAGATGCAAAGGGTTGTATGTTTAAGGATGCATAATTTATAATGGTTGCATTGAATATGGGGATAATAATTATTTCAATTTAGTCTAGATAATTGAAAACCAATAATCAATCACCAAGGAGGAAGAAAATATTCTTTTTTCAAAAAGTCTCTATGATGACATTATATCAATACAGATGACTGAACTTTACTTCACATCTACAAAACTAGAGGTATTTCATTTCATTGATGTTTTTGGTCCCTTTTTTAAGTAAGATAAGATGGAAAATGGCATGTTAATTAATGAACATAATCAAAGGAAAGTTTCTTACATTTCCCCAATTGCCTTTGAGTCTTACTATAAGTTCCCTAAACCCTAGATTGACTTAATCTCAATTAATTTATGGGCTAAGCAACACAACATGATGAACACCCTAGTAATATGGCTAGCATTTGGTAACTAGTTCTTTATTGACCTTAATAAGAACATCCTAATAAGTCAATTTAGACTAGGGGTTAGGATGGTAATGATAATGTTAAACAAGATATATGACTATATAATTACAACATATGTGGATCCAATTTGGGTACCCATAGTATATTGCATCATTAAAGAAGCAATAGTTCCTCTATTGGGAGAGATAATTAACATCTCTTTGATCACACAAATAGAAGCAATCAGGCATAAGAAGAAGAATGAGTTTTTCATGATGTATTATCTCCTAGATGCCCTATTTATAACCACACCTATCCCTAATTAGAGAGAATGGTATCTAAATGGAACCTAGACCATTTCTCAATATTATTCTAAGTTGTACATTTATAAATATAGGGATCACATCTAGTTCATTTGTTATTATGTGTGCCTAGCATTGAGTGAAGCTATAACTAGTATCCCTATGTAAATAATTAGTCCTTTTATCAATAAATTTATTGAAGTAATGGGGGATATGTGGTTGTACCCTAACTACACTATCATAAGGATTGAGGGAACTCAAAATTCTCCTCTCAAGTTACTAGTCCATGTTCTTGATAGACTAGTAGAGAAAGAGGTGGCTTACCAATTATTCCATGGTGTAGATGGCCTTTATAAAACCAAAATAAAGAGACTTATTCACATGTTCCCTATGATAATTGGTAAGACTACCTTTATATAGTGGGATCACATTAAGGCTGCATCAAAGCATAGATTATCTTTCAATCTGTAGATAGATGAACTTAGATAATGGGACCCTTACGGAAGGGTTAAAGAGTATTTGAAACTCAAAGGGATTCAAAATTTGGACTATGAGCATGAGTTTGGTGCCTTTAATCATATACGCACCAAGGCATATACTTACTCTGAAGACAATAGAAGATTAAAATAACACAACCTAAGACCTACATCTAGACTATAGAGAAATCAAAAAGTAGATGATAGATGGCAATTGGGCCCCAGGTAGTACCATTTGATAAGTGGTGAATTTTCAAGACTCCCATCAACCAATACATAAATAGAGACACAAATAGATCATATCCCTGAGGGGAAAAGGCCAGTTGAAAATCCCTTTAAATTCATCAACCCCTGAATCATCTAAGACAATAGAACATGATCTACCTTTTGAGGAGGTTCATATGATAGCCCTTGATACTAATGAAACATGCATTAAAAATGTTATACATGGCTTATGATACAAATTAAGATGAAGTAGAAGCAAGTTTTAAGGGAGGTGGAGGAGAAAGAGAAATAAATGGCATTAGAAATTGTAGTTGTTAATCCTCCAAAAAGTAAAGCTGAGATTTCCATTACCTCAAAAGCTAAGTGGCCTAGAATAACCATCACTCCTCCCTTGAAGGAAGTTAATTTTTTTAGTGAAGAGAACATCATCTATGGACCTCCTATTCTTGAATGGTTCATTTATAAACATAGATTAGAGAAGTTGCATATTTATCATCCATGGGATATGGTAAAAGCCACTTGCATTCATATGCAGTAAGAATTGAAACCATGGATTTTTGCTTTACAATAAGAGTAGGCAAGGAGAGTGGCTACTCCTAGTTAGCTAACCCAATCATAAATAGAGATCTTAGTCCCACATGTGACCCAATATTTAGTAGGGGTCTAGTTTAATCTAGAGATTGCTAGTTTACATAGAGTGACTGAGAAAATAGTCTTGGTAGGTGTTGAATAAATTATATACCAAAAGGTGGAACCTTTGACTAATTTTACCCAAAAGGAAGGATAGAGACTTGGTGAAGATCTAATCTTTGAATAAGATGTCTTAGAATTTTCCCAAGCCCAATCAAATTAGTTGTAATATTTTATCAAAGGGTTAAGGCAACAAAATAAAAACTTAAAAGATCAGTCTATCTTATCAATTCTAGGAGATATGGTCAATCAGTTTAAAACCACTATGTATTATATATTCAACTCTTTAAAATCAACAAGGTCTAAGAAGGATTGGTGTATAAATAAGGTACCTTAGCTATAAGCCAAGTTAGTTGATGCTATTATTCAATCAATAAAGTGAAGGATTTAATCAATGTTTTGATAGAGGACCGAATTCCTAGGTTTAAGACAATCAATCTAGACCATTTAAATATGATTATGGAAATATTAATATAAAATATCGAGGCTTTGAACAAATGGTCCAAGGAAATGGGGGATCTTTATAAAGATTTCAAGCAATTAGAAAACATAATGATGCATATACTAGGGATATTAATCATAAACCAAACTAAACTTAGTTATATTGACTTGATCACTGATGAGGATTTCAATTATAGAGATAATTTATGTAGGAGGTGAAAATTAAAAGCCAAGGAAAATAGGGGCAGACAATAAAAGGATCTTGGGCATGACCCTGTCTATAGAAGATAATACTAGTGATGCTAGAAGCATTAAAGAAACATTAGATAAAGATGAAAAGCACTTCAAGGGCCAGATAGATCAAGAGGAATAAATTTTCATGGTTCCCATAATCAACCTTCAGCTAATTGATGAGCAACATAGCAAAGCAATGAAGATCCTTTAGCAAAGACAAGGGATTGCAATAATAAAGGAGTCTCAAAGTCAAATCTATTAACGTAGAATATTCTCTTGTATAAGAACATGTATATCATTTTAAAAAGGAATATTATTTTTGTAAAATAATATGCAAACTTGTAAAGTGAATTTATTATAGGTCAATCCATCTTATAGAAGATAATGATTTCAGAATGTTGTATAAAGACAACTATCCTTAAAACTTGTGTAATTATCATTTGATATGACTGACTAACATACCTCCTTAGTATTATATAAAAGGGGTATTTTCATTTGTAAAAGGAGGGAGTTTTTGAGGAAAAACTATTTGTAAACTTAGAGCAATCAATACAAGCAAGGAATTCTACAAATATTGTCCATCATTTGTTTGTGTGATTATTATTATGGCTACTTCCTCAACCATCTAGTTTAATGTTCATATTTGAATTATTTATATGGATTCTTGATGTGCACATATTTGAATGCATATTTGTCAATTTTTTATTATTCTAGATTTATTGAAAGATATTATATTCATTTCATTTTTCTTAACTTTTTTTTTAGATGTGCTAATGCAATTTGATTATGGAAGTAAACCCTTAAATATAATCTAGTTTCTTATTTGCATTGTTTCACCTTTCCTTAGAAATTTTCCTATATATGGTAGGATATGTGATTTAGCTATTTCATGTCATATATTAGTATTGGTGCCTTTTTTGGAAGAAAATTTAAAATTTATCATAATGTCTAGATTGAAGATTAGAAACCTTTATTTTTTGCCCTACCCTACCTTTTGCCATACATGGTATCAGTTCATTATAGTCTAGTTTTCATTGTAAATATACATGTTAGATTAGAATTTATACTTTAATATTTCATCATAATTCACTATACTTAATTTAGATTACTTTCATATTCATAAGCAATATTTTAGACCAAGTTTTCTTTGAATAACCAATTATATCATCATTTTTTAAGACAATTACATTATTTTGCCGCTATTGCACCAAAGATCTCAGGAAGATCACAACCATCAAATCATGCAATGGGTTATTTTAATCCAAAAATGAGAAGTGTTTATTAAACACTCTAAAAACCCCTATGATACACTTTCAAGCATCAATAGGCAACATTTCACTAGTGCTATAAGGAGGGCCTTAGCTAAAGCTTTATGAATTTGAAGTATCTTTGCTAAGTTTAGTGAATTTTGTTCAAATATTAGCTTAGTGTTTTCATATTTGTGTTTTTCTTAGCTCAATTACATAAATATCATTGATATTCATGGTTTTAAAATAGTCTTTAGGATTATTTATCTAAAAATAGATATTATTTGAATATTCATGATAAATTATTGCAAAGGTAGTTTAAGCTTTGTGAATTCAACATGTTTAAGGTTAGTGATAGAAATTTTATTCAAATATTAGTTGATTCTTTGAAAATTTAGGTTTATTTGAACTCATAAGCATAAATATCACTCATATTTTCAAGTTTGGATGTATCTTTGAGCTAATTCAGTTAAAGATAGTTATCCTTTGAAATATATATATAAATTTGTGAAAATTTTGCTTAACGTATAAATATGATCATTATTATTTACAAAGATAAGGTTTATACATCATTTTTTGACTAGGATTCAGAGTTTACAAGTTAGAACTACAAAGGATTAGGACTAGGTCATGTTCAGAGACAAGGCTACCTCTTATTTCTTTGAAAGTTCATAGGGAAGCAAGAGAAGATAAAGGTAAACATAGGATTTCTAAGTCTCAACCTACTTTACCTATTCATGGTGTGCATGTGTTCAACCCTTATCAAGGTATGGTGTGGTTAGGTGGATCTTCCATTAATGTTCCTAGTTAGGTATATGATCTACCTAAAAACCTTGAGAAATATCTACCTTCCTTTAGTTCTATAGGTGTGGTTACTATTGAATAACATATCAAGAGCTTCATGGATAATTTAAGACTTTTAAATGGTGTTCATGAAGATATTTCATGTAGATTTTTTCCTTTTACATTTAAATATGTTGCATATGATTAGTTTATCAACCTTATTGAGATTTACATTACTAATTAGAATGATTTTAACATTATTTTCATTGATCAACTTGGAAATAGCATCAGTCCTTGTATCCTTTATCAATAATTCACTACTATGAAAATAGGTTCAAGTGAAACCATTAGAGCATTTAATGAAATATTATAGAATATGTTTATCCAAACTATAACTCCCTATAGACCTGATGAAACTTTAGTTTTAGAGATTTGTAAGGATGTTTTAGATCCCATGACTTTTGTGTTTCTAAAAAGATCTATTGGAGTCATAAATACATTGGCCTTAGCTTATGATGAACATATGAAAATAAGTGACCAAATTTAACAATAGGTTAAATTATAATATGTTATCCCTGTGTCAATCCTAATTTCCATGCATTGAATTTTATTCCAAATGCTAATTAGAATATGTCTGATTTGAACCAAACACCAATTTTGAACCAATTACCTTTGAGTCATGCTCATCCTAGTCAAAACCTATGATTCCTAAATAACACTTCAAGTGGATCTCATCCATAAGATCAAAGATATTTATTACCAATAGTTAATATTACTACTCAGGTTCATAATTCAGAGGCACCTAGGAACAAAAATGACTCCATACTCAAAATGGTTAAAAAATTGAGCACTGATTTTCTTCAAAGGCAAAGACAAGTAGGTAATACTAGGGAAAGTTCCAATAAGAATTATTATTATAAGAGGTTTAATATACCTACAAATATATTTCACAATAATAATAATAATAATAATAATAACAACAACAACAATAATGAGTCATCTACAAATAAGAAAAATCATGAGATAAACATATGTGTTGTAGCTTTAACTGAATATTGTAAAGTTCATAACACTTTAAAGCATGGTGAATTGGATTGTATTAAATTTTGTAATATGTTTGAGTTATTTCAAGATGAATTATATATATTTGAATGTGGACCTAACAAAGATAATAATACAAGTACATCTGGTTCTTCAAAGTCATCTAAATCTACTTATATAACTTTGATGGTGGAAACATTTTATTTTCCATTCCAAGATTAGAATGAGCCTGAGGATACTCTTGAATAGATTCATGATTTTCAAAATTATTTAAATAAGACTTATCATCTAAGGAATATATAATATAAGTAACCTTTGACTACTTAAATTCTACAAAACAACTATGACACACCTTTTTATCCTACAATAGACAACAATCCTAAACCTCCAAAGGGAAGTACCACTAAACATAATTTTGAATCATCTAGTTCTTCTACTAGGAGTGTATATAATATAGTTAAGGATATGAAAGAGATTAAATATAATATCAATTTACAATATTTAACTCAAATTAATGAAAAAAGAGACTTGTTGCTTGAATTTTTATTCAAAAAGCCTAATAAGTCACCAAAGGTTGTAAATGCCAATGTAGTAATGTAAAAAAACAAACTAGATGTTACCCCTTTATTACTAAAAATTAGAGTTTTTGATAAATCCTTTCATAATTATTTTTTA
The DNA here is from genome assembly GCA_037957365.1 of Torreya grandis. Lineage (NCBI taxonomy): Eukaryota > Viridiplantae > Streptophyta > Pinopsida > Cupressales > Taxaceae > Torreya > Torreya grandis. Next base: position 22,247 of record JARHVA010002478.1, read on the forward strand.
GATTCAAGTGCCTGTAAAAATATAATGCCAAAAGGTATTTTCAAGAAACTTGGTTTAACTCCAATTAAGTTTTGATAGAGTTGTTACTCAATTACACAAATCAAGAGTTAAAGTAGTTAGTGAATTATTGAATGTTCATATGTAACTTTATTCAGATCCAAGGAGACAAAAATTCATAGATATCTAACTTTTGGATATTTTAGATGCTTATGGAATGTTGCTAAGTAGAGATTGGACTAAGTCTTTAAATGGATACATGTCAACTAATTGTTCGCATATGTGGCTTACATGGAAGGGAGTTCCTAATCAAATTTAGATTAAAAGGGATCCAAAAATGAAACACATGATCACCAAATACAATAATGATAATGAAAGGGTTAACATGTTCAATTATAATTTAGGAGTCTACACTCTTGACACTCCTAAGGTATGTGATTATAAAGACTCTACTGCTATACCTAGACTATGGATATTATAATTTGATGGTGCTATATGTAAATCTAGATCTAGATTAGGAATTGTTTGAATCAATCCCATTGGAAAGGAATTTAAAGCTTCTTAAAAAATTTAGTCTCTTTGCACTAACAACTTGGTATAGTATGAAGCTTTAATCTTAGGATTTCAATTTTTCATTAAACATAAGATCAAAAAACTACTAGTGAATGGTGACTCTAAACTAGTGGTCAATCTAGTTAGAAGTAAGTACCAATGTAAACTGTCATATCTTAAGAAATATAATTTTAGAGTATAGGACTTGATAGAGTAATTTGATTATTTTTACATTATTTCAATTCTTAGAGAGGAAAACAAGCTTGCTTATGAGATAGCCTCAACTAAAACCAATATTATGCCAAACCAAGATTATAAATTGGAAACCCTTAGTATTAAATTGGTTTTATGTCCCTCAGTTCTTGATAATGTCAACCATTTACAAATGTTTAATGATGATCAACAGATCATAGATTTCATGAACTCAAGAGTTTTTGAGTCTCACATCATTGATGAGGCCAATGAAAATTCTCCTAATGAAGACAAAGTTGATTAAAATATTATTCAATTGAATGACAATAAAATTCCCAAAGGCATGATCACCTTAGAAAGATTTTTTAACATAGACAAGTTAGCTAGATCTAGTAAAGTTCCCAAAGTGAATGGAAAAGATTATAATGCAATTGACATAAGTACTCAAGGTCAACCTTAGCTAGTAAACATTGGTACAACCTACATAAATGAAGAATTGAGAAAGGATAAAGAGTTTTTATCCAAGTATAAAGAGGTTTTTAATAAAGGTAAAAGTCTAGGTTTTGAAATGGTCCCACCCCTTGTACAAAGGAGAGATAAAAATGATAATAACAAAGTGAATCTCCTCTTATATTAGAGACAAAGGAGGGTGAAAAAACAAAAAAATATTCAACCCCATAGAGGAACGAAAAAGATCACACAAAATCACTGACCCTCCCTATAAATATTATTTATATGATCTGATGGACATATTAAGTGGTTCCAATTCCATCTTGCCTTTGAATTTTTTCTTGTTTCTCAAAACCATCCATTCCCCCCTTCCCCAAGATCTTAGAAGATAGGAATGGTGACTTCAATAGAATCAACTAGTTTAAAAAAGCCTTTGTTTGGTAGAGTGGCTAAATTATTGATATTATGAGGTATTCTAGCCATCAAACCCTCACATGAAACATATATTTCACTTGAAACAAAATCAGCTCTTAGAAGGGTCCTACTTCCTTATTCTATTTTGGAACCAAAACTAATTCAGGTGTTTCTAGTACTTCACTAACATTATCTAAGTTGCATTACTATTTTGAGTCATCAGTTTCTCTATCTAAATCTATCTTAGGGTTAGTAGCATTCCACCATGAAACCCCTTCCAAGTACAATATGTTATAGCATGGTCCTATGAAGACTTAAAGATCTTTGATTCTAGAGTCATTACCTATACCATTCCATTAAATTAATCTTGTAAACATTTCAGATAAAAAAAAGACCTGTCAACCCTATTTCAGAACCATTGATCTATAAAGAGGTCAAAAATTTGTTGGAAGCAAAAATTGCTTTTTCCATTAGACATTCTACTTGGGTAGCTAACTTAGTACCAGTTAGAAAGAAAAATTGAGAAATTAGATTATGTAGAGACTTAAGAAATTTGAATAGATATTTTGAAAAGGATAATTATCCTTTACCTTCCCTTGACCATGTCATTAAAATTATTAGTGGTTCTGCTATGATGTCTTTCTTAGATGGTTTTTTAGGTTACAATCAAGTAATTGTAAATAAGGAGGAAAGAATGAAGACTGCATTCACGACTAAGTGGGGCACTTTCACCTACAAAAGGATGAATTTTGGAATGATAAATATAGGAGACAAATTTCAAATATGTATGGACCATGATTTTCAAGGTCTCATAGGTAAATTCATTATCATATACTTTGATGATCTAACTATCTTTTCTAAAAATAGGGAAGACATTATGAATTTACAATAGGTATTTGAACATTATAGAAGGTATGGAATTTACCTCAATCCTAAGAAAATATTTTTTTGTTAAAAAAGGGAAGTTAACAATACATTTTATAACCAAGGATGGGATTTCTATAGATCTTGATAGAGTTAATTCCATATCTAAAATAGAACCCCCTAATAGTAGAAAAGAATTAAAGTATTTCTTTGGGAAAATCAATTTTGTAAGAAATTTGATTTCTAGGTTTGTAGAGATTATGAATCCACTTAATGAATTTTGAATAAGGATTCCAAGATCACATATAATTAATAATCAAAGAAATACTTCAATTACATTAAACAATTAATAGGACAAGCACCTGTATTGATAAGTCCTTATTTCACAAAAAAAATTTATCTTTTGCTTCAAAACATACTTTAGCTATTATTTTAACTTAAAAATAGATAAATGCGATCATCTAATTGCATTTATGATAACTAATTTTAATAATGTTGAGATAAACTATTCAATAGTTGATAAACAAGCATGTGCTTTAGTTACGGTTGTTAAAAAGTTTAGACACTTTATTCTTAGGAATAAATTGTATGCAATATTTCTAGACCCTGTCACTAAAATTACGCTTAGTTAATGTAAACTAGGAGAGAGAAGAGGTAAATTAATTTATATACTCCAAGAGCATGATCTTGAGATGAAAACTACCAAGTTGGTAAGGTGTCAATGATTGATTCAAATGATTTATAACACTAATCCTAAATTAAGTGTCATGTAGGTTGATCAATAATAATTCTAACCAAATGATTGGTATAATGTAATTATTCATCTTCTAATCAATTTTTTTTGTCCTAAAGGATTGAGTAGAGAGAAAAGAATAACTTTGAGGTTCAAGGCAACACATTTCTTGATCAAGAATGGTGTACACTTTAGAAAGACTTATAAAGTGATACACTTAAGATGTGTTTCAAAAGAAGAAGTAGCTGAGATCTTGAGTAATTTTCATGAAAATATTAGAAGTGGACACCCCTATAGAAAAAAAACTTAAAGATCCTGAGGGTAGGATATTATTGGCCCACCATCTTCAAGGATGCACATAAAAATTTTAGAGAATGACATCAGTGTCAGATATTCAACACCAAGGAACCAAAAGTAACCATGCCATTGAGACTTATTTTAATTGATAAACCTTTTTCACAATAAGAATTACATTTTTTAGGGGTGATTAACCCTAGTTCTTCAAATTAGAATACATATTTTCTTACTACTATTGATTACTACACAAGATGGACATAGGCAGTGGAAACCAAACAACATAAAACTAAAGATGTGATCAAGTTCTTGGAAGAGAACTTTTACACAAGATTTGGGACATTTATTTTATTAGTTTGTGGTAATGGATCATCCTCCATATCTATTGAGATAACCAAGTTGGCTTATGATAACACAATAAATCCTAAGTTGTCATCAAATCATTACCTTTAAGGTAATGGAGTCTCAAATTCAACTAATAACAACTTGATGAAAGCTATCAAAAAGCATGTAGCTAAAAAATTAAGGACATGGCATAAATTTCTTAAATATGCTCTTTGGGTAGATAGAACTAGAGTGAAGCAAGTTATGAAATCATCACCATTTCTATTAGTGTACGATCAAGAGCCTATATTTCAAATAAATATCAAACTACCAACCTACAAGTTCATGAAAGACTATATGGAAGAAGACCTAAAGTATGTAAATTCAAAGTTGTTTGAAATCATTCAAATGGAGGATGTAAGAGAAGAGGCATTTTCCAAATTTAATAAACATCAAACCAAAGTTAAGATATGGTTTGATAAGCATTCAAATATTAAGGTGTTTAGACAGGGAGACCTAGCTATCCTATGGGACAAAGCCTCAAAACCAAAAGGAAAACATTAGAAATTCACTCCTTTATGGATTGGCCCATATGAGACATTGGGAAACAACACCTTAAATCTCAAAGACTTACAGGGAACAAAGTTCACTTTTCCAACTAATGGTCAATACCTCAAGCACTACTTTTCCATTATACCACTTGAAGTCTCTATGGAGTAACTTGTAAGACTGGTTAGAGTTAGTGTAAGTAGGCTTAAAGTAGTTTTTTTTCTTTTTCCTTGTTTGTAAATAGTGTTTATATATAAATTTTTGCTTATTGTGTGTTTCCTTTACTTTGTTTTGTTCCCTGATTTCAATAAGTCTTTTTAAAGATAGTTTCTAGCTCCAATACATGTGGATGCTCAAAATAACTTCATAAATAAAGGATGAAGGCATGAACCTTAGACATTGGTTGATTATGGATTCTAGAGATTTGAGCCTGATGTTATGATTTTGAGAAATTGGTAAGGATTGATATCTAGGTTAATTATTCCTTATAATCTTAAACTTTGTTCTAATCTAAGAATTATTCTAATAGGGATTGCATATTTTGAGTGAAATTTTGAATCATTAGAATAAATTAATTATAGCACTTAAATAATAATATTGCCTAGGATGAAGTTTATAGCCAAGGATGATTGTCTAAAAATCAAACATTTGACAAAATCCTAAAACCTAGCTAATTCTAGTTTACAACCTTTTCTAAAGGTTAAATATAATTTTAAATATAAAAAATAAGAGATTTTTGAAAATTTGAAATATTTCTAAGTAAAAGTGATTTTGGTAACCTCCACTGGGCCTATGGATGCTTGGCTAGTAGTGGAGTAAGACCTTGAGTGGATCTAAAGGTATTTATATTGTGGATATGGATGTCTGACTGGTAGTATAGAAATTCCTAAGCCCTCCTTGCTCTAAAATCATCATTATTAATGAACATCTAAATATGTTATAAGTTAATGTTAATGATTAAGGTCATGAAATCTAGAATTTGTTTTATAAATTACATGGCAATTAGTGAATGAATCAAAGCACATACACAACATGGATAAGTTTTGGTGTTTGAGCCTAATTCTACATTTGTCAAAATTTTCTTAGTAATGAATTGATCTTAATAATGGTACTTGATCATATGAAATGAATAATTAGGTTATTAGTTTAAACTAAGAGTATCTGAGTTCTAACATTTTGAAATGTTCCCTTAGAAGTCACCATTTGTTGAGTTCAACATACCCCCATTTTAAAAAAAAGAGCACCCTTGTTAAATTTTACAAATTGTGTTATAAATTGACATTTAAATTGATCAAAATGCATTATTATATCTCATATTTTGCTTCAGCTCTCATTGACATGTTAGCATAAGTTTTATTTGACTTTATCTAATATTGTTAATGTTTATTTTTTGTGTTTTCATGTTACATGTTGAATGGAGTCCTATTTGAATGAATAGTATTTAGGGTTTTATGATTTGATGCTAATTTAGCCCTTTTTTAATTAATCTTTAGTATTTGGTCAATTAGTTAGATCTATGTTTAAATTATATTAAAAAAAAATGTCTAAATGTCTTAGCCTAAGTTCCTTTTTTGGAAAGTATTTAAATTTATGTGGGATTCAAATTTACACAGGAGAATTTAATTTTATTTTAGACCTAGTTTAAATTTTAGCCTAAGTCCTAACCATATTTATTAATACATCTAAAACCTTAGTCTAAATTTTTATACTAAGTCTATAATATATATTGAGAGCTTATGCCTTTAATTTTATATTCATAGATATTAATTAAAGATGAATATGCCGAGTGGTAAGATCTCTAGAGTTTAAAGAAAAGATCAATGATTTGTGGGTAGAGGTAGAGTCAATAAGCTAAACCCAAAGATAAAAAATATGTGTTAATAGTATAATTAAGATCTGATGGTGAGCATAGAATTGAGGTGTCAAAGATCCTACGAAGGAACACAAGACTAACAAGTGTCACAATCTTGGCAAGTGATCAAGTAGATCAATGGTCCATGTTCAAGCTTGTGTATAAATAAAGGAATCAATGATCCACATTCATTTGTACATCTAAAATATCGATGGTGTGAATGAAGGTGGAATTTTCAAATGGCCCAAATCAAACATGGTAGTGATACATGTCACAACCATGATGAATTAGATGGAGTTCAATTAATCATGTTCAACCTTCTAGATCAAGATCAATGGTGTATATTAGGTCAAGAAGTCAAGATATTGGATTGAATGAGAAGATACCACATATCACAATGGCATTCAAGTGATGGATAAGGTTTGTAAGGTACATAGAAAGCCCACAAAGCTACCAAGTGGCACACTCTCAAGAGCTCAAATAGAATATTAATAGATCATAATGAAGTTAAGGTTAGGAGGAATTATTAAGAGATCAATGGTGTGAATTGATCAAGCCTCAATATTTCATGAGGTTATGACACATGTCTAAAAGTGATAAATGGTCATATTTAAAATAAATAACATAAGCGAGACATGTCAAATTAGAGATCTTGTGGAACCTAGCACATGAAATGTATAAATATATAATCCAAATGCAATATAAGTCATATAAGCTCACATTTCAAACTATCCCACTACCATTAAAGCCCTATGTTAACCTTAAAAAAATATTAGAGTGTATAGATTACCCTAAATTATATCTAGAATCACTATAGTTAAACTAAAATAGTTGGATTATCATCCCCAATTAGATCATTCAATTGGGATCATAAAAATGATGACCCATAAGCATGTTTCAAAGTAAAATGTTGAGCTATATTTGACATTAGACATAAAGGGTCGTATGTTTAAGGATATAGAGTTTGTAGCAGTTACTTTAAACATTGGGGATATTAATTATTCTAAATTATTCTAGACAATTGAATACTAGCCAACGATCACCAAGGAGGAAGAAAAGATTATCTCTATAAAAAGACTCTATGATGACATTATATCAATAAAATTGATTGGACTTCACTACATAGATGCAAAACTAGAGGTAATTCATTGAATTGATGTTCTTGGTCCCATTTTGAAATAAGCTAAGATAGACAAGGGCATGTTAATTAATGAACACAATTAGAGGAAAGTTTCTTACATTTCCCCAATTGCCTTGAGTCTTACTAAAAGCTCCCTAAACCCCATATTGACTTAACCTCAAATAAATCATGGTATAAACAACACAACATGATGAAAATCTTATAAAAATGGTTTGATTTGGTGTAGACATCTAATTCTTAACACCAATTATGTTAAAATTGTTAATCTTACTTGAACTACACTCAAATGCATATTTTTAGGTCAAAATCCATAAAATGCCCTAATTGGTTTGAAATTGTCACTTACAAATGCTAGTTTACATCAAAGTATCCGTAAATAGGGTAATGTATTTTATGGGCCAACTAACTTTGATTAGATCATTTGGATTTAAAATGGCAATTTCACCTTTAGTGCTCTGTATCACTCTTTTCTTCTAAATTCATTGGTGCATGTCACATACCTTTGTTATTTAGTGTTGGCAACATCCTAAATGGAAATACAAATCCAACACATCTAACATCACCTTCCAGTTTCTCTCTAGTCAAATTATAACCCAATAATATTACTTTCTAACCATTTTGATTAATTGAGGACCAATTTTCAAATAATTGCACAAATGTTGATTAACCTTGTTTAAGGCTAATTAATCCAAATCAAGAGATTAAGTGGATTTTCAATGAGAGTTGTTGAATATTTATTTTTAAAAATTTATTCCTATTAACTGCATCATTAGGTGACAACATTTCTTGGGAAGACATCCCTAGGCCATAAATGCCATAAATATTAGGATTATGGGTCACCTATGCTTAGTTAATGCCTCCCATGCCTATTCAATGCCCCTTCTTCCAAGGTCATGATGAAGATAATTATGAATTTAATTCTAAATATTAGGATATTCCATAGCCACACATATCAATCTTAAGATGGATGGTTATGGTTGATCCTGACCAATTTCAAAAATATATAAGTAGAGAGGCCATGAAAATCATTTCTAAGCTATTTTGGTGTAAGGTTATTATGCTAAAATATCTTCAAAGATTGAATATTGTAAAGTTATAATGTTAAATTATTTTTATAAGGTTTTGTATTTGATCATATATTTTGCTTGCAAGCTTCATTGATAGGCTAGTTTAGTGATTTGAAATCATGAGCCTAGGTTTTATAGAGTGTTCTTGAGGCACTGGAAGAGCTTACCACCATTGTTGATAAAGACAAGGATGATTGATCAAGGGAGAACATGTTTTTGAGCCACATGTGTATTGTGAATCCATTTGGGAAGGTAATATGTGTTGCTTTCTTTCATTTTTTTCTTGTTATCTTTTGTAATTCCCATATGAATAGATAGGCTTGGTTAGTTAGTTCTTTATGCATGTTTCATTATTTATGGACTAATGCTTGACTAACTTTCTTTGTAATCCTCTCTACATCTTGGCATGCCTAGTGGGACAAAAAGCATCTCACACCTAAAGAAGATCACTTTCCAACTCTAAAATATCCATTTGGACCCTTAAAACTCATGTAAATTGATTTTATAACTTTATTTTACCATTTTTGTTTGCCATAGTTTTACATAGTAAATGAAGTCAACAAGTAATACCAACATCAGTTATCTATCTTAACCGACATCGATTAGTAAAAATGACATCAGTTAGATCTTAGTTAGCAAATAATCATCATCATTTATAATAACTGACATTAGTGACTATGTTTTTCTTAAAACATAGACTCGAGAGCTATTTTTCCAAATTTAATTATTTCAAGACAAAATGATCTTCAAAGCTAAAGGACATGCTAACATTTTTGTTGTAGGACCAAACTTAACATCTGATAAAAACATGTTTAAATCACCTTTGCATGCTTAAAAATCAATTCAGAACTTTGTTTTGGTGTTTAACAAAGAATTTAGATGTTTTGGTGAATGTTTTCAAAGTTTGAAACTAAGACCAAGGGGTCAAATAAACACCACCAAATATTTCATTCGGGCTTAAAATTGGACACATTTGTCAATTATTATTTGCAATAGTTGTTTACTTAGGTTTTGTTTGGAAAAAAGAGGAATGTTGCATGTATGCTCTTCCATTTATCCCCTTTAAGGAACCCTTGGAATCAAAATCACCATTATTATTGTAAATAGCCTAGTCCAAGGCTTAGAAATAATGTCGCCTAAAGCACTCCCCAAAAACCCGTCAAAGTTTGGGTGATCTATAAAATGACCCTAAAGTCTTTTTATTTTATGCTTTATTTATTTTTATGAAAACTTGGCTGACAACAGGGATGTCATTACCTCTTGTGAGCTCTTTAGGGAAGCTTTGACCTAGGGTTTCACCTCCCAGCATTTACTTCATTTGACTCTTTTGGAGTTGCACATGGGATGTATCGACATTTAGAAATCATACTACACTAAGAAAATAGTAGGATGTAGTGGTTGTAGAAAGGACTAGACCTTTTTACAACTATCTAATGCTATGGTCACCCAATTTCCAAGCTTATCTTTTGCATAAGTTGATGTGAAAGTCATTATGTAACTGATTCCCCTAGAAAGACCAAAACCTTGCTAGTTTAGTAGACCCCACTTTATCATACCTTGTCAATTTAGACTTAAGACATTTGTTTTTTTTATTAGCTTACTTGGTCTTGACTTATGTCTAAAACTTCTTGTTAACTCAATAAACTTAACCAAAACACATTGTCCTCAATCTTCTTGAGCAAGGGAGGCATTATGTTGTCCAAATGGAAATTTCATCTTTTGCTTGTTTAAATTGTTATAAAAAGCTTTTTTTCATGTCATCCACTTTGGCGCAATCATGTTGCCCAATTGAGTCTAGATATTTTACCCAAGTTGTTTAAATCCTTCATTTATAATCCACATTTGAAATTGAACCTTTCTGAGTTCTAAGGGTTGGTATGTCAAAGTGGGTTCATCATTTGCACACTAAGCTTGTTTTAAATTGGGTTCAATTTTCCATTTGGATTTATGGTCATTTATTAAGACTCAAAATCACATTATCATCTTGGTGGTCTCAACTCATCTTGTGTATAATTTATGCTTTGAGTCCTAGAACATATTTTATCCTACTAGAATCATGTGGTGATGGTGTGCCACCTATTTGGTCCAAGATTTATACTTAGTTATTTTCATATGTTTTTACATCTTGAGTTGTTTAGTTCATTTTGTCTTCTTTGTAATCCAAAGAGCTTTCCTCTAAAGTTCTAGGGTCAACTTGTCAAAGTTGAAACTAAATTTTATAGTATGAGTGTATCACAAAGATCTAGACTTTGGTGTACTAGTTTTCACCTTGGGTCTTTGAGTTACCTTACTCTCTTCTAATCTATATGATTTTAACTTTACAAAAGGTTGAGTAAACTCATGAACCAAATCTTCAAAATTGTGTGTGGTTTCAAACCACCCTCCTTTATAGTCTCATTGGTACCTTGGTTATTTTCTTAAGAGAGAGCCAAATCATACTTTGATTGGTTGTGAAACATTGGTCCAAATTTAGTCAAACACACAAAGTGGCTCTTTTTAGACATGACTCAAAGGTTCACTCATAGTGGGGCCTCTTATGGTCTTAGTTATGAAGGTGAGAAATTTTATGATGATCAATACAACCCCATTATTTTTGATGATATCCCCACAAAATTAGGATCTGAAGATGATTACAATGGATAACAACCCCAAGAAGATCAAGATGAAGCCTTTCTTAGATTGATAGAATCAGGTACTAGACTACCTTCTGGTTTTCCTATAGAACAATTGCATACCTTAGTTAGAGAAGGAGAATAATGATGGAAAGAGCAATATTTTGCACAAATGAACATACCTTCTTCCTCTAACAAAAGAAATGATATACAAATTGAGTCAAAACCCACAAATATGGATCTTCTAGCTAAGATCAAGATAATAACTCAACGATATGCAGATCAACTTGTTGTAAACTTAACTGACTCCCTAGTTGCCACTTTAATTCACAATAATGTTTCAAAAGAACAAGGAAATGTGGTTTAAAGTACATAAAAAATATTAGATGAGGACATTACCATAGTAGATCAAGGTAATCTAAATGAATAGTTAAAGTCATAAAAGACCTTAAAAAAGTGTTCCATTTGATATGGAACATACATTCTTCAATCATCAAGAACCTCTTGTTACTTTAAAAACTCAAAAACCCAAAAATTCAATGTGAATTGAGAAAATATCTCAAGACAATTTGGCTTGTTCTTTTCAACCAACCCAAAGATTGGTAAATAAACATAGAAATTTCCAAAATCAACAAAGTGAAAAATAGCCAGATTCAGGGAATGTTTTACAATCCAAGAATCAATGGCCTATGTTCTCAACTCAAGAAAAAAATCAAAACCAAATCATGGATTGAAAGGTATACACTCCCTATAGATCCACATAAAACTAGGGGCTTATTCCACCCCAACAGCAACAAAACTAGGGGCACATTCTACCCCAATAGCAACAAAAGCAGGAGCAAATTCCACCCTAATAGAAACAAAACTAGGGGCACATTCCACTCCATTAGCAATGAAAATAATGGTACATTCCACCCTAATAGCAATGAAACTAGGGGCACATTCCACCTCAATATCATCTTATCCAATCCACAAATGCACCAAACATGCAAGAATGGAATTCTATGAAGGAAATTGTCCAAAGATTGGAGATGACTAATAGAGTCAAAAAGTATAAATTTGATGAGATATGCCCATATCCATTTGACTTATCTATTCTCCAAAACCCCTTTCCACCTCATTTTGAGGCACCTAAATTTAACAAATACAAAGGGAAAGGAGATCTGTGTGAACACATACAAGCATTCTTCATCTTGTGTCAAGAGGTTGCTTATAGTAGTGAGTACTTACTATGACTATTTCCACAAAGTTTAGTGGGACAAGCTCTTGATTGTCTACTTAAACTACTAAAGGGATCAGTTGTAAATTGGAATGACTTATTAGAAAAAAAATTAACCATTTCTCATATAATATAGAACATATTAACCATTGTTGACTTATGCAAAGCTAAGCAGCATGATGGTGAAAGTTTTGATGCATATCTATAAAGGTGCAGAGCATTGGTAGATTAATTTCAACCTAATTTGCTAGACAAATAGTTGGTTGATATATTTGCATAGAATTTTCATCTTAAAGTTGCACATAATCTATGATTAGCTTGTGCTAACTCATTTAAAGAAATTATTGACAAAGGAGTGTAGATTGAGAAAGCTCTTATTTCTAAGGGCCTTATTAAGATATTTGCACAAGTTCAAGTGTCTAATTAGACTAAATCACTAGCTCCTCAAATATTTATATAGGATCAGCCTAAGAGATTTAACAAAAATAAGAACATGGTTGGAAATGGGGTGATAGAAATAAGACATGTAAAAATGGTATAGGCTATGCCTCCTCCAAATGTATAATTAACTCCCTCAAATCCACTACCTAATTTTTAGAGATAACCTCCACAAAATACACTTCATAACAATTTTAGAGTCTTTAGAAATTTAGGAGAATCAGTTGAAATAGTGTTACAAAAGCTCATTATAGCTAATTTAATTATATAGCTAGTATCTAGGCCATTTTCTCAATATCAACCAAAACTAGATTGGTACAAAGAGAATGAATGGTGTAACTTTCATCATGTTGCTAATCATGGTGCACATCATTATGTTTAATTATGACATATTATTAAGGAATTTATTGAAAGTGGTGAACTATAAATTAAGTTGGGTCCTAATAAAGACATAAATCAAGATATGGGAATCTACAAACACCCCTTTCCTTGACATGATCCACCACCACCAAGGAACAATCAAAATGGTCACAATCAAGGATAGAGGAAAAATCAAAACCAACAACAAGGTCAGAATCATAATGAGCAAAATCAAGATCATAATGAACATACTAATAATGTGGTTTATAACAATGTACCTTATGACTATAATAACACTATGGGATGCATTTTTTCAACCCATATTACCATTGTTACTATGAAGCTACATGGGCACTCTCATGTTCCTCATAATATGAGACCCATCATTATAGGGTTAGCATCCTCTCCCCCTAATAATACCATGATGAGTTCACATCATTATGTTGCTACTCTATTTTCATGGGTTACTAATCTTGAACAATAATACCTTTCTTATAAAGGCTCCTCACTGACCCAAAATTATAGAAATATGATTAGTCACCCTTGAATCACCATCCAAGGCCCTTTACCTCCCTCTTCTAATTATAATAACTCTTTTCCACCTCTAGGTTATGTAGTCACAACTAGATGTTTATGAGTTACCATTTAAGGCCCTTCACCCACTTCTTTCCATAAAACTAATGAGAACATCATGCCAATGGTTCCAAAGCTAAATATTATCCTAACAAAGACTAAACTAGTTCAATCCATAGTTCAAAGGCCTTATAGTCTAATAGATCAATTAGATAAAACCCCTACACAAATTTCTATATTAAAACTCTTGCAGACATATGATGTCCATAGAACCATCTTAAATAAATTTTTACAAAAGTCTATTGTGCCTAATGATATAAACCTTGATCAATTCCAGAACCTCGTTGGACATTTATCTTCATTTCAGCAAGTCACATTTGATCAAAAGGACATATCCACCCTTGACAAAAACCATAATAACCCACTATACATTGAAATAATCATCATAGATCATAGGATCAAGTGGGTTCTTATAGATAATGGTTCAGGGTTAAACATCATATCGCTTAAATTGGTGTGATGATTGTATTACATGGATAAATATTTTCAGCCATAAACTATTATAATCAAGGTTTACAAGAGCCCCAAGAGGGAGTCATCTAGTATAATTTGGTTGTTAGTCATGGTTGGGACTATTTCTCATCACACATTATTCCATATTGTGGATATTGAGCTTCCTTATAACATACTTCTTGGTCATCCTTGGATCCATGAAGTATAGGTAGTTTCATCTACTCTTTACCAATGCCTTAAGTTTCCCCATGATGGGATCATGGTTACTATTCTCATTGACCAGAAACCATACCAATACTACAAACATATTAAAGTAGAGTTTCATATTTATAACTATTGCCCAAGTTCTTAATTCATTACAAAGAAGAATAAAGCCATCATTTCTCATCCATCTCCATCTAATTATATATACCCTGGTGATCTAGCCTCCACTTCGGTTGATCCATTGCCTGTAGCTCTAGCCAAATAGGTGATTATTAAAGACACATTCATTTCCACATACCATCTAAAAGACATCCTTCATATTTAAAAATTACCAAAATCCCCTAAAAAATTTGGTAAGCCTAAAACTTCCTAGATTCTTAATAAACCCGATTAGATTTGGCACCAAAGAAGAAGAAACCAAAACCTCATGTGGTTTTTGTACCTAAAATTACACTAAGGAAAGATCAAGAGGATTTTATCGAGGGATATTGGTTCTATTTTGAAGGCCTCACTGATTATTTTTAGAATCCAAAGTATCCTATCCCTAATAAGATAATGGATCATCTTGACTATATAGGGAAAGGCCTTGGCCCATAGGCACAAGGAATTTTAGAGCCCTTATCATTTAGAGTTGTCAATTGGAATCATGGTCTCAGATTTAAACCACTAGACGATGACCTCATAACATTTGGTTGTGATTCTTTCAAAGTAAATAGTAATGAGACTCCTAGAAGTGACACAACATCCCATTATAGCCTTTTTTATGAGCTTACTAATTTAAATTTGTTTGATTCAAGTGCTATATTGACTATAACACCTATTAGAGCTTCCCATCCTAAAGTAAAAACCTATCCTAGTGGTACTTCCCTTCTTGAAATAAGACATTATATCTTTACCATTGGTGTTTCTCATCTTAAAACAAACCCTCACTATAACCTATGCCTTTTCCATACTAAACTCATAGACTAGGATCAGTAAAATTTGGTCATATGTCTTGATGAGTTTCAAAATGAAGAATCAATTACAAAATACATGGGCCTAAAAGATGCATTCCTCATTGGTGATCATAAACAAGGTTTTTATTTTTCATTGAATTCTTCTACCTACTTTGGAGAGCAGGTAAACTTTCTTGGTCATAATAAATAACAAACATCAAGATCTTTAGGTGAAAACCTCTTTGAGGCACTTGTTGATCAAGGAAAAATTAAAGAAAAAGACAAGCCTTTGAGTGAAAACCTGTTTTAGGCACTCCTAGGTGGGAAAGTTTGCTCATCCCTTCAGGATGTAGAAAGTCCATCTAGCCCAAGTTTTATAACTAGTACAAGCATCTCTTCAAAATAACATCAAATATTTGAGCATCTTGCTCTTGAGTTTCTAGAGGTTTTTGCCAATTGGCCTTTACTTGAGAAGGCAGATTTTGATTCTTCATATTATCTAGATCTTTGGGAAGAACAATAAGAAGATGAAGAAGAGGATCATAACCATACATTGCCTACAATTCTAGAAGATGGATCCACACTCTTTATGGAGAGCACAATAGAAGTGAATTTGGGAACCCATGAGGATTCTAAAATTGTTTATCTTGGACTTCCTTTATTGAAGCAAAATGTGAACATATTATATCCATTATTAATGATTATATAGACATCTTTGCATGGGCATACTCTGACATGCTAGGCTTGGACCCAGATTTAGTTGTGCATCATCTTGTTGTTCACCCTGATGCTAAAATAGTTAAGCAAATTTTGAGAAATATGCATCCACGCATCTCCCTTTTGGTTAAGGCCAAGTTATAAAAGTTTTTAGGAGCCAATTTTATTAGACCATTAGACTACTCTGAATGGATTTCTAACATAGTGCCAGTAAGTAAAAAGACCACAAACATATGTGTTTGTACTAATTTTCGTGATATCAACAAAGCATGCCCCAAATATGTTTTTCCTCTACCCAACACTGACATGATTGTCAACTTAATTGCTAGGTATGAGATGTTATCCTTAATGGATGGATTTTATGGTTATAATCAGATCAAGATATCCCTTAAAGATTAGCATAAGACCACATTCACCACTCTATGGGGGACATTCTATTACCAAGTCATGCCATTTAGTTTGAGGAATTTTAGAGCCACATATTAATGTGTAATGACTATCATCTTCCATGACATGATTCATGACATTGTCAAGGACTATATTGATGATATACTAGTAAAATAAAGAACAAGAGCTAAACACCCTAGCATTCTATGAAGAATATTTGAGAGGTTTCATGCATATAAAGTCTACTTGAATCCTTTAAAATGTGTTATTGAAGCCACATCAAGAAAATTTATAGGGTTCATTATATCACAATGAGGGATCAAATTTAACCCTACAAAGGTTAATGATATTATGTAAATGCCTCCACCAAATAATCTTAAATAGTTATGAGGTTTACAAGGAAAGGTCTAGTCTATATTTAGGTTCATTTCTCAATTGGTAGATAAGTGCCACCCTTTTACCCATCTCTTAAAGATAGGGGTAATATTTTAGTGGGATGAATATTTCTAGATAGCATTTTCAAATCTTAAAATATACTTGTCAAATCCACTAGTCTTACGACCTCCAACACAAAGAAAGCCACTACTTCCTTATATATCAACCATAAAACATGCATTGGGGCACTTTTGGCTCAACATGATAATCATGGTAAGGAACATGTAGTTTATTATTTAAGTTGCACATTAGTAGCCTATGAACATAATTATATGCCTATTGAAAAGGTATGTTTAGCTATGGTGTTCACCACTCATAAATTGTGACATTATATGCTAAATAACAAAACTATTATTATCGCCAAGGTAGATCCTCTCAAGTTCCTCTTATCTAAAGCAGCTCTTCAAGGATGCATGTCTAAATGGATTATGCTCCTTAGTGAGTTTGGTATTGAATAATAGAATCAAAATTCAATCAAAGGATAGGTTCTTGTAGACCAACTTGTAGAAGCTCATATTACGGCCACTCAACCTCTCAAATTTGACCTTCTAGATGATTCTATCATTATGATAAAACAAGCATCACAAGAACTCAAATAGTGGATTCTCTTTTTTGATGGATCCTTCACATCCTAAGGATCTAGAGATGACATATTTTTTATCATACCATAGGGTTATTTGATCCCCAAAGCATTCCATATTTAATTTTAGTGTACAAACAATATGGCCGAATATGAGGAATTGGTTGCAGGGCTCTATCTTGCCATATAATGGGACATTCAAAGCTTAAAAGTCTATGGAGATTCATAACTAATAATAAATTATAAAACTAATTAGTATCAAGTAAGAGATGATAAGCTTGTTCCTTACAAGCAAATTGTCGATGACCTCAAAACACATCTTAAATCTCTATAGTTTGAGCAAGTTCCATGAGTTAACAATAAATCTATCGATGCCATGACAATAATTGGTTCCATGATTCAAATGCATGATAGTGATAAAGAGTATTAGTTCCTAATTGAAAATATTCTTCAACTAGCACATATTTTATCATATTCAGAAAGGATATGCACTATTTTTGATCCTAATCTCTCACTTGAGCTACCATGGTACCAAGATTTTTATAACTATTTCCATAGTCATGTATTTCCTATCAACCTTTCCAATAACCAACAAAAACTTTGTCTTCATCACTTAACATGTTATATCCTCCTTAGAAACACACTATATTAAAAAGGCAATGATGGAACTCTTCTTCATTATTTATCTTTGGGAGAATCCAAGCTAGTACTAAAAGAGGTTCATGAAGGAATGTGTGGGGCCCATACCAATAATGTAGTCCTAGCAAAGAAACTTCTCAGAATAGGCTCTTATTTGCCCAAAATAGAGAAAAATGATTGTAATTATGTAAATAAATGTGTTCCTTATTAGTAGCCTGGCAACTTGATACATGCACCTTCTTTACGATTGCAGTTGATTACAACACCGTGGCCATTCTCAACATTGTGTCTCAATCTCATTGGGAAAATTAACCCAACATCTTCAGATGGCCATAATCAAATTTTGAATATAATTGAGTACTTTAACAAGTGTATTGAGGCCATTCCTCTCACTTATATTACCAAGAAACAAATAGCCAATTTTATTCATTACCATATCATCTATCAATATGGCATCCTAGCCCATATTATATTCAATAATGGTGGATCATTTGTGAACCAAGATATGAAATATCTTTGTGAAATATTCAAGATCAAGCATAAGAAATCCACTCCATATAACCCACAAGGTAATGGACAAGTTGAGGCATCAAATAAAACCATTCTATCCATCTTAAAAAAGATTGTCAATGATGTTGGTCATAATTGGCACTTGCAACTTTTTCCTACCCTCTAGACTTATAAAACCAATCATTATACCCTAATTGTAGCTACTCCATACTCCCTTATTTTTGGCACTAAATTTATCATCCTAGTCAAGATTGATATCCCATCATTAATAATATCACTAGATCACATTGAAGATGATAAAGACTATAGAGCCTCATGACTATAAGAACTAGAACTTCTTGATGGTAAGTGTTTGGTTGCCCTAAACAAATTGTAGGCCGATCAGAATATATTATGAAGAAGATAAAACAAATGTATTCTCCCTCAAGAATTTGAGATTGGTGATTTAGTTTTCAAAGAGAACCAAAAGAACATGAATGCTGAACCCAAAAAGAAAGGCAAATTTTAGACTAATTAGTTAGGACCATATATTGTCATAGCAAACTATGGATCAAGAGCATATCATTTGGCTAAACCTAATGGTGAAGAAATTTTAGAGCCCATGAACATCATACACCTTAAGATATTTTATGCATGAACAACTTTGAACCATTGTGTATAAGACCCCTGACTTAGGGGAAACTTGGGCTATCATAATTTTATCCCACCCTTTTATCTTACCTTATATACATTTTATACTACCTTGGTCCACTTTTCATGAATCTTGGAAGTAAAGGCTTTGAACCCTTGGCACTCTGAACACATTCTTCATCCCAATCTAGATTGTTCTTTGAGAGGCATATTCTTTGTTTTGTCTAGGACATGTTATAAGCTTGAACATTTTTTGTCACTTGACCAATTATGATCTTGATTATGTCTCATGAAAATTATGAACATATTTAGTGATATTCTAAAAAGCAGTTCAACTAGGATAGTCTTGTACAGTTTTAGACAAGTGAATAGCTACATCTTCTCAATTCAAGTATTTATTTTTCTTTCTTGTTTTATCAATAACTCCACTCTCTTTGATTTATGAGCATGGGCTATTGCAGTTAGCTTAGCTATCTTAATGGAATCTCTACTCTCATGACATGCATCTCCTTGACTAGAGGGTCTCACCTTTTGCATATTTTATACCAAAAACACTAAAAACATTAGAACATGATCCATAAAAGAATAGAAACATTATCTCACACTTCTATACATTTGTATATTCCCATTCCACCATCCCATGCTCTCATCATTTTATGAGAAAATATTAAATTTGTTACACCTCTTGCCATTTTACAAACACAAAGACACTAGTTCATTTCATCTAATCCCACACACTTGCCATTTTGCAAGATCATCCTTTCTCATCTCATCAACTTCTTGTTTGCCAAACCATTCTCATTTATTTGGTCTAATCATCTTTTTTATTTTATCCCATTTCCTAGAAGAACTACATTTGTCCTAAAGTTCATATTGGAATATGCATCCATGGAACTATGTAGGCAGTGTCCACTTGTCTTATACATCTAGAGTTAGCTTGGCTAACCCCTTCTTTTTCTTCTCTTGCCTCTTTTCTTCTATCATTATTCCTCTTTAATTAGGGAACAATTGTTGTGTCATTGTTATTTGTTATGATGTGGTGGAAAGTAATGCCTCTACTACACATGCATGAACATTTATCATTAAATCGCACTAACTTAGATTTTTTTTATGTGTGTTTATTTGAGATTTATTGGTGTTTTGTTGTGTTTTCACACCTCTCCTTTTATTTATTATCCTTTTATCCTTTTCTCTTTTGTTTATTTGATTGTTGTTGGTGTCTTATTTTTCTATTTGAATTTTCTTTTCTCTTTTATGTTTGAGATTGCCTTGATGGTCCACATGGATCTTCATTATTCATATCTTGATCTCATGTCATTAAGATGTTCTTGCCTTTTTTTAAACATTTTTATTCCTACTTAAGTCTCGATAGATCATATCTTGATTTCAAGTTAGGATCATTTATGTTTATCTTTTTCTTTGTCTTTTACTTTTTTATTTAAATGTAAATCACTGTAACTCTAGTTTTGGTCATTGTTTCACTATTATCCTTAGTTATAGATATTCACATTTGAACCAGATCAACGCAATTGGAATATTGTCATTATAATTTATTCATACTTATGATGCCTAATTTATTTTTCTATATCAATCACTTTGTGCCTAGGTCTCAATGTCTTAACATCAACATCAGCTCTGATGAATTATTCTTAAGAACACTCTGCAAAACCTAGGCTCATGATATGGAATTAGGATTCTAGGTAACATGAATTTAAGGTTTCTTTGTCTATGCTTAGATGTGCATCTCTTTGCATACATTATAATTCTAATCAATTCTTGGTCATTTTTCATCATTCCTCATTCCATTCTCTCTTAAACTAGGGTGAACTACATTGGACTAAATTTCATGTTGAAACATGAGTCCGTGGAACTATGTAGGTAGTGCTCAATTTTTATTGAGGTTAACTCATCTATATTAATTTTTATTTTCATCTCTCTCATCACTTTTTTCATTCTCATATGCTTGGTTTTATATGGCTTTCTAAGCTATTACACTATCATATGTACGTTTGCACCCACTCACTGTAGCCTATCTTTTGGGTTGTATCCTTGAGATATTTTGCTTGATAATTACCCATGCTGGGGAAAAATATTTGAACAACATTTGAATCAAATCAGATATACAAGGTAAAACCATTATTTATTATTTATCAATGATCAATATTTGCCCTATTGGGGCAAAACTATTTTATCATGATCACATCTACTCTACTAGAGTACTTATTATATTCTCTTTAGAGACCCCATTTTAGTGGTACTTACCTTCCTAAAGTAGAACATTCTCTATTTTCCTCCAATTCCAATCTCCCCACATTAAATCCCATGATGGCAATATTTTAGTGTGTAACTTGTCTTAGGATTGATCAATGTCATAATCACGTAACTTGTACTCTCAAATTGGGTACATTTACAATGTATCCCTTACATTTATGGATTGTATCTTTCCCATTCCCCCATATTTTGGGCCTATTATCCTCTTAATTATTTTTTAATCATTGATGGTAATCACTTGTGTAAGCATTAGCTCATCTAGATGTGATCTATTCCATGTGTTAATCTCTCACTTTCTCTCTCTTTTTGAGAGTCCATCCTTCTCTTTCATCCTAGTATGTCTTCTCAAGGGGGAATCATGGGTATATTCCAATTTATTCTTGATAAATATTTTATTTTAAAATATGTTGATTCACTTGAATGTATCACTATACCTTCTCAAATAAGGGCAAAATGTAGACATCTAATTCCTAACACCATTTATGTTTAAATTGTCAATCTTACTTTAATTGCACTCAAATGCATATTTTTAGGTCAAAATACATAAAAATACCTAAATAGTTTGAAATTTTCACTTAAAAGTGCCATTTTAAGTCAAAGTACCCTTAAATAAGGTAATGCATTTTATGGGCCAGCTAACTTTGATCAGATCATTTTGAGTCAAAATGACAATTTTGCCATTTAATGTTATGGATCACTCTTTTCTTATAAATTCATTGGTACACATCATGTACCTTTGTTATTTGGTTTTGGAAAAATCTTAAATGGGAATACAACTCTAACAAATCTAACATCACCTTCTAGTTCCTCTCTAGCCAAATTATGACCCAATAATATGACTTTTTGACCATTTTGATTAATTAAGGGCCAATTTTCAAATAATTGCACAAATGTTGATTAACCTTATTTAAGTATACTTAAATTAAGAACTTAAGTGGATTTTACATGAGATTTGTTGAATATTTATTTTTGAAAATTGATTCTTATTAACTACATCATCAAGTAACATCATTTCTTGGAAAGACATCCCTAGGCCATAAATGCCATAAATATCAGGAATATGGGTCACCCATTCCTAGTTAATGCCTCCCATGACTCTTCAATGCTCCTTTTTCCAAGTTCATGATGAAGATAATTATGGATTTAATTCCAAATATTAGGATTATCCATGGCCACACATCTCAATCTCGAGATGGACAATTATGGTTGATCCTGACCAATCTCAAAAATCTATAATTAGAGAGGCCATGAACATAATTTTTAAGCTATTTTTGTGTAATGTTATTATGATAAAATATCTTCAAATCTTGAATATTTTAAAGTTATAATGTTAAATTATTTCCACAAGGTTTTGTATTTGATCATAGATTTTGCTTGCAAGATTCATTGATAGGCTAGTTTAGTGATTTGAAATCATGAGCCTAGGTTTTATGAAGTGTTCTTGAGGCATTGGAGGAGATTACCACAATTTTTGATAAAAACAAGGATGATTGATCATAGGAGAACATGTTTTTGAGAAACATGGGTATGGTGAATCCATTTTGGAAGGTAATATAGTGTTTCTTTCTTTCATTTGTTTCTTGATATCCTTTGTAATTCCCATAGGAATAGATAGGCTTGGTTATTCAATTATTTATGCATGTTTTAGTATTTATGGATGAATGCCTGACTAACTTTCTTTTTAATCCTCTCTACATTTGGTAACCAAGTCTTTGTTAAACTTAATAAGAACATCTCAATAAGTCAATTTAGACCAAGGGTTAGGATGGTAATGATAATGTTAAACAAGATGCATGGTTGTGAAATTAAAACATATGTAGATCTAATGTGGGTACCCATAGTATATCTCATCATTTAAAAAGTGATATTTCCTTCATTGGGTGAGATAATTAACATCTCTTTGAGTAGATAAATATATGCAATCAGGAATAAAAATAAGAATGAGTTTTTCATGATGTCTTATCTCTTAGATTCCCTATGTGAAACCATAAAGATCCCCAATTAGAGAGAATGGTCTCCAAATGGAACCCAAACCATTTATCAGTACTATTATAAGTTACACATTTATAAATATAGGGATCACATCTAGTTCATTTGTAATTGTGTCTACCTAGCATTAAGTGAAATTATAACTAGTATCCCTATGTCAAGAATTAGTCCTTTAATCAAGAAATATATTGAAGCAATGGGGGATATATGATTGAACCCTAATTTCACTATCATAAGGATTAATGAAACTCAGAATTCTCCTCTCAAGTTGTCATTCCATGTTCTTGATAAGCTAGTAGAGCAAGATGTGTCCTACCAATTGTTCCATGGTGTAGATGGCCTTTGCAAAACCAAAATAATGGGACTTATTCATAGCTTCCCTATGACAATTTGTAATAATAACTTTAGATAGTGGGATCACATTAAGGCTACATCAAATCATAGATCATATTTCAATCAAAAAATAGATGAACTTAGACAATGAGA
The DNA here is from genome assembly GCA_037957365.1 of Torreya grandis. NCBI lineage: Eukaryota > Viridiplantae > Streptophyta > Pinopsida > Cupressales > Taxaceae > Torreya > Torreya grandis. The sequence goes on from JARHVA010002478.1 coordinate 46,174, forward strand.
CCTTATGGAAGGGTTAAAGAGCATTTGAAACTCAAAGGGATTTTGAATGTGCCCTATGAGAATGAGCTTGGTGCCTTTGATCCTATAGACACTAAGGTATATACTTAATTTGAAGTCATTAAAAGATTAAAATAACATAGCCTAAGACCTGAGTCTAGATTATAGAGAAATCAAAAAGTAGATGATAGATGGCAATTGGGCCCCAAGAACTACCATTTGATAAGTGGTGAATCTTCAAGATTCCCATTAGCCAATACATAAGTAGAGACAAAAATAGAGCATATGCTTAAGGGGGAAAGGCCAGATGAAATCCCTTCAAGTTCATCAACCCTAAATCATCTAAGATAATAGATCATGATCTACCTTTTGAGGACGTTCATATGATAGCCCTTAATCCTAATGAAACTATTGAAGATGAATTAAAAATGCTATCCATGGCTTATGATAAAGATTCAAATGAATGAAAAGTAAGTGTTGATGGAGATAAATAAGAGAGAGAAAGAAATGCCATTAGACATGGTAGTTCTTAGTCCTCTAAAAATGAAAGCTGAGACTTCTATTACCTCAAAATCTAAGAGGATTAAAATAACCATCACTCCTCTCTTGAAGGAATCCAATTTGTTTAGTGAAGAGAACATCATCTATGGACCCTGTATTCTTGAATTATTCATTAATGAACCTAGATTGGAGAAGTTTCCTACTTATCATCCATGGGCTATGGTAAAATCCACTAGCATTCTTATACACCAAGAACTAAAACCATGTATTTTTAATTTAAAATAGGAGGCAAGGAGAGTGGTTATTCCTAGTCAGCCAACCCAATCATAAATGGAGATCATGATCCCACAAGTGACCCAATATTTATTAGGGGTCAAATTTAATCTAGAGACTATTGGTTTATAAAGAGTGACTGAGAAAGTTATCTTGGTAGGTGGTGAAGAAATTGTATGAAAAAAGGTGGAAATTTTGATTAATTTTACCCAAAAGGAAGGACAAAGACCTGGTAAAGATCAAATCTTTGAATAATATGTCTTAGAATTGGCCCAAGCCCAATAAAAATAGTTGAAAGTTTTTATCAAAGGTCTAATGCAATAAAATAAGAATGCAAAAGAGTAATATATCTTATTAGTTCTAAGAGATATGGTCAATCATTTGAAACCACTATGTATGACATATTCAAATCTTTGAAATCAAAAAGGTCTAGGTAGGATATGGTGTATAAATAGGGTACCTTGGATACAAGCCAAGTTAGCCAATGACAAGATTCAAGTAATAAAGTAAAGGATTTGATCAATATTTTGATAGAGGACCAAATTCTTGAGTTTAAGATAGTAATCCTAGCCCATTTGAATATGTCTATTGCAATATTAATATAAAAGATCAATGCTTTGAGAAAATGGTCCAAAGAAATGAGTGATCTTTCTAAATATTTCAATCAATTGGAAAATAGAATGATGCATATACTAGGGATCTTGATTACAAACCCAAATACACTCATTTATATTGATTTGATCACTAATGAGGAGTTCAATAATAGAGCTACTCAATTTATGTAGGAGGTGAAAATAAAAAGTAAAGGTAAAATTGGGGTAGAAAAGAAAAGGATCTTAGACATGATCATGTCTATAGAAGAGAATATTAGTGATTCTATAAGCATCAAGGAAACATTAGATAGAGTTGAAAAGGACTTTAAGGGCCTAACAGATCAAGAGAAAGAGATTTTTATAGATCCCATCATCAACCTTAAGCTAATTGATGTGGAACATAGCAAAGCAATGAAGATCATGCAACAAAGACAAGGGACTGCAACAACAAAGGAATCTCAAAGTCAAATCTACTGAATTAGAATATTCTCTTGTATAGGAACATGTATATCATTTAATAAATTTATATTCTTTTTATAAAAGCATATGAAAAATTGTAAAGCACATTGCTTATATGTCAGTCCATGTTGTGAAAGTATATGATTCTATAATGTTATAGAAGGAAAATTACCCTTGACACTTGTGAAATTGTCATTTTATATGACTAACTAACATACCTCATTTGTTTTCTATAAAATGGGTATTATCATTTGTAAAATGAGTGAGTTTTTGAGGAAAAAAACTATTTGTAAACATGGAAAAATCAATACAAGCAAGGAATTCTGAAAAGATTGTCCAACATTTGCTTTTGTCATTGTTATTATGTCTACTTCCTCAACCATATGGTTTAATGTTCATATTTTAATTATTTATATGAATTCTTGATGTGCACATATTTGAATGTAGAGTTGTCAATTTGTGCTTATGCTATATCGATTGAAATATCTTAGATTTAGTTTATTTTCTTTATCTTTTCTTACAGGTGTGCTAATGCAATTTGTTTGTGAAAGTAAACCCTTAAATTGAATCTAGTTTCATATTTTCATTGGTTCACCTTTCCTTTGACATTTTCTTATATATGGTAAGATTTGTGCTTTAACTATTTCATGTCATATATTGGTATTGGTGTATGTTTGGATTAAATTTAATCTTTATCATAATGTCTGGACTAAATATTAAAAACCTTTCTTTTCTACCCTACCCTTCCTTTTGATCATTTTTTTGATCAATTCACTATAGTTTAGTTTTCATTATAAATATACATGTTGGATTATACTTTAGACTTTAATCTTTGATCATAATTAACTATACTTAATTTAGGTTACTTTCATATTCAAAATCAAGATTTTAGACCAAGGTTTCTCCCAACAACCAATTAACATTACTTTTTCATTATTCCACCAAATATCTCAAAAATATCACAACCAAAAACTCATGTAATGGGTTGTTTGAATCCAAAAATGAGAAGTGTTTCTTAAACAATTTGTAAGCCCATGTGATAAACTTTCAAGCATCAACACTTTTTCAATAGAATTACTTTAATTAGATGTTGCTATCATGTTACATTGTAATAATCCATCAATAACATATTTATAATAATCTTTGAATACTTATTTTCTTCCTTAGAGACAAAAAGGACTGCCAAGAAAGATATATTCATCATATACAGTTGAAACAATTTCCTTATAGCCTTATTTAAATCCACTTACAATTGCAACATTTTGATTCTCAAGGATAACCACCTCATCACTATTTCTTGAAAATCTCTCATTGTTAATTGAATGCTCAAATTATTCCCTTAATGCAATTCATTCTCCTTCATTAAAGGAAGGGATGGAAGGGAAATAAACTTCATTGGTTTGCTTAAAAATTTATAGAGTGTCCTTGTAACTTAGGATTTTTGGGTGATTAGGTTCATTGAAGGATTCTTGGGGAGATGAAGGAAATTATGCCAAGGGTGTTTTATTCTTCTCCTTCCACTCCATAATTTATCTATCAAACTTTGATATGTCTTAAACTTTTTGGATATCTATAACTTGAAGGGTAGGTTAAGAACTTGAGGGACTTATGAGATCTCTTGAATTGAACTCTATAAACTTCAATTTTTTTTTACTTTTCATAGGCTTGGAATAAGGTTATTTCTCAAGAGTTGGCATGATATAATTAGGGATCTTAGTCCAAGAAGGTATCCATGATGGAATGGCTTAAGAATCTTAAGGAAGAATGGGTGAAGGTAACATTGTCATAGACCTCTCTTGATGGCATACTACAATTTGGGCTAGATTTGGAGAAAAATAATATTTAATTAGAATAGGAGAAGGAATAAAATATTTAATATATTTCATTTGTTACCTCTTAAATTACTAGCCTATTCTCTATACATTGATTCAAATCTCTTATTAATAGCACCTCATCAATTGGCATATGTTGATTCATTCTCTCAATAGATTCCCACCTAGACTTAAGTGAATGCACAAATTTTTTAAGCATTTGAGTTTTATCATTTCTAATACAAGGGCTATATAAAATTAGGATAAGTTATTTCTATTTATCAAGCTCCCTCTTATGCATTTCCAAACTTATAAGGGTTTGTTTGAATTCTAAGAAATCTAGAGTAGAATCAAAATGATTTTGAAAAGGTTGACTAAAGGGATGAGTAGGCTACCAAAGAGGTTGAGTATGAGTGAGAGGGGTCATATACGTATGCTAATAACTTTGGTGAGGTTGGCATGCTACTGTTTGATAGCCACTTGGGGTTAAGTCATGAATGGTATTAACCTAATATGAATAATGTGAAGGCATAAAGTATGCATCTTGACCAAAAGAATGATGAGAATACATACCAATTTTTTATTTTGATACACTTGGGCTATGTATACTAGATATGGTTCACTTTGAGTCACCATTGATGCTTGTGTTCATGCCTCCAAAATATGATGTATTGAAGATCAATATCAAGAAATATTTAATGGATGCAATCTTATGTCCCATCGAGCATGAAAAAACTATTATCATCAAAATTTGTGCCCTTTAGGATATTTTTCAAGCCTCCTCACTTAAGTGATTGTGTGGGAACAATCCTAGGTTATGGGTGACCTAAATATTGGATTGAACCTATAGATTATGAACAACTCCCTTGATGCATCACTTATTAACTAAAAACTAAGCCTATTAAATTCCAAGCAAAAAGGAGAGAGAACTAAAAGAAAACTAAAATAAGGAAGTGATATACCAAATATTTTGACCTCTAACACAAATTTGTAGATGCATAATGAGCATGAATTTGATCTATATATACACTACTCCTACTCTACTCCTCTTACATCAATATTTCAATATGAAGGTTGTAAAAGATGATTATGCAAGGAGGGTTATTTTCTAAGAGGTATAAAATATTTTAAGGGAATATTCCATAACTTAGCCTTCACAATACTCCTTAAACACTTCATATGACATATAGGAGTGAGTTCTAACTAGATATAGGTGAGAGAATGAGATAACATGTCAAGGAAAACTAAATCAACACTAGATAAGATCAATCATTCATGTTTAAACAATAAAATACAACCATGAGATAAGGTAAGACCAACTTATATATTAATTCAATTGATTTAAAAATAGAATGGATTTTCCATACTCAAGTGGATGATGATTTACAATTCCAAAATTAGGCATATATATAGAAGAGAATGAGAAAGAGAGAGAAGATAGGTGTTGGAGAAGTATATGACAAGTGTCACTATTGTCACTTGGATATGCACTCTTTGAGGAGATGAAAAGCTCTCCTCATCCAAGTGGCACAATTTTTTAACCTCTAGGCTTGTGGGAAGCCTAAGGAATGAGATGAGTCTCTAGATATGGATAGCTCCCTTGATGTACTACTTAGGATTGAACTTACAACTAACTATTGAGGGGGAAAAGGGAGAGAGAAACTAAAATTAAATCTAAAATAAGGAGGTGATACACCAAATAAACTTGATGAATTATAACAAATTACATTATACACTTGAGACCAAGAAACAAACTAAAACATGCACTCCTTCAACCTTCGTCTTCTCACATCAATGTTACATTTTGAGGTCATAGATGGATGTGTAAAGTTAGGAGGACTAGACAAGAGGAATTGAATGGAAGAATGAGACCACATGTTATACATATCCTAAAACACTTCACATACCCTAAAATAAAAGTTTTCCAACTACAAACAAGGTGGAAAAATGAGACCACATGTTAGGAATCCATAGTCTTCACTAAAAAAGATTCATCATTAAAATGGAACACACTTATAAAAAGTCATGAAAATGTAACACTTAGTCATTTCATTGATCAAAAGGTATAAAAATGAGTAGGACTTCACCATACTCAGGTGGAGTCTCCAATACAATACCAAAATGGCTAGTTCTTATAGAACCTATGTGTGTGAGATAGATAGAGAGAATGAGAGAAGTCTAAGGGTCACAAGGACACTTGTCAAGATGATAAAATATATTATCCATTCATGAAAATAGGATATGTGTCTAAACATGTAAGGTCAGGAGCAATAAGTGTCAACTCAAGGCATAAAAGTTGTGCAAATTAGAATAAAACTCCTTTTGCATAAAAAGCCTACCTTGATTGGGCTTATTTGAATTCCCCATAACTAATGAGGAGTAGGTATAATGATTGGAATGGAAAGTGAGACTCTCATACATACCTCTCCATGCATTGGTTACATGCTTGGTCCTTTGGAAACCTCTAAAAGTGAGCCATTCATTATCTATTGTCCAAAAACTACCCTTCCATGCACCCTACACACTTGGCTTCTAAATTATCTTTATTTGATCATGAAAATACATGAGAGGGTGTTAATTAAAAGTTTAAAGAACATATATGGCCTTATAATCATTAGAAAAGATTTAAAATTAGTTCAAGTGAAGATTGTGACACCTCTCATTAGCTTGTTCATTAGGCCAATTTTGACTGGCTAAGTTTAAAGACCTATTTGAGACACTTAGGAACATTTTAAAGGTATTAAAATTACATGGGGAGTTATCTTTAGTCTCAATATTTCAATCAATGTGTATTGCATCTATTAAAACCTCCTAAAACCTAAAAAACACATTAAATAATGAGAAAAAACTTGTTTCTACCCCCATCTATACAATTTCATATAACTAGTAATGGTATGAAGTAGCCAGAGGGTTTCTTCTCCAAGTTCCAATATCTATTCTAGTAAAACTATGCCCTTATATTAGCTTTCAAACTCCACTTTCCAAAACTAGTTCCTTTAAGGGTTTTGTAAGTGTTTTAGACCTCTTTTAGGTCTTAAGGATTGTTCATAAAAATTGGACATCCAAGATACAAAAAAAATCCACAAAATTGATCTTAGGTGACCTTTCTAACCACCTTAAACCTCTTTGGACACCATGCAAACCTTCATGGGAGATATGATCATTTGAATGTGCGTATTCACACTTGTTTCTCCATTTTTACATAATTTTGAGTGGTTTTGAGCTAAATAATAGCTATCTTATTATTTATCTGAATTCAACAAGTTATCACACCTATATCATGACCTAAAAAACATGTTAAAACATTTGGGTATCTCGTAAAGGTCTAGAAATGAAGATGGACCCCTAATTGGCTCTAGGTCTCCTCAAGGCCTAATGGATTTAGTATACACCTTAGTAGTTTTGACTAATTGGATTGATATTAAATTTTAGGATGGTGTTGACCATTTTTTGCCCAATAAGCCAAAAATCACTCCCCTTCTTCCCCTATTGTTCTAAGCCATTTCATTTTTTTTGATTTTGCACAAGTCCAAGAATTTCTACAGACTCTACAGGTCTATTTCTATGGACTCTACAATTCCATTTATATGGACTCTACAAGTTTTCTACATAATTCATAGGGACTTCTATGAACTCTGTAGGGTTAGTCTTTAGCACATGAAGAATCAGTTCAGAGAGTGCTAGTTTTTACAAGGCTTCTTCGAGCTCTTATCTATAAATTCACAAGAAAGGTTGGCATCTTTAAACCATTAAACTGGTTCTAGGCCTTGGTTCAACCATTGGTTTAATGTTTAAGTTCAATCGGCCTTGGTTTATCACTTGGCTCAACCATTGGTTCAACATTTAAGTTCATCAACAAAGTTTAAGGCCTTGGTTTAGCAGCTTTAAGTTCATCAGCAAAGTTCAAGGCCTTGGTTCAGCGATTTCAAGTTCATTGGCAGGTTCAATCAATCAGTTCATCAGCCTTGGTTTAACATTTGGTTTAACCACTTGGTTCATCACTCGATTTAATGAGCTTGGTTCAGCACATAGTTCAAAGGCTCAGCGTGCAGTGTTGAACCATTAAACTAGTTCAACAGATTGGTTCAATGGTTGGTTCAAGCAGGAAAGGTTCAAAGGCTTGGTTCAACAAGGGCTCGATGTGCAGTGTTAAACTGTTGAACCATTTTTTGTTCAATGGGTTGGTTCAATAGCTTGGTTCAAGGGGGCGTCCAAAAGCCAAAGGGCAGGTGCCCTTGCAAAGGGTAGTTTTGAGTCTAAAAGCCCTTGTGGAGGGTAGTTCTGAGTCCAAAAGCCCTTATGGAGGGTAGGGGGCATTTCAAAGGCAGCCAAAGGATTTCTAAGGGTGTAAAAAGGGATTAAGGCTTTGAATTCCTTCAAAAAAAATTTTGAAGGAATTCCTTCAGATAAAAGATTGAAGGAATTCAGAGAAAGCCGTGGGCAAGAAGCCTAAAGCCAAAGAACCCAAAGACAAAGAGACAAAAGACTAAGACAATTCTCATAGAATTTTTGTCCACAAGAAAATTATCCATGGAGGAAGTCTGTGGGAAGAAATCTTCAAAAAAAGCTTGATGGATTTTTGCCAAGAATGGTGACGTCTTGAAAGCCATCAATTTTAAGGAGATTGACTAGCCGTTGGGTATTCATTTTTAAGGTGACGATTGCACAAATGTCAAATTTAACACAGTGAAATAGCCATTTGCTTTTGAATTGCCTAAGTGTCAACCATGAAAAGAGCCCAAGGAATGCATCAACTCACCAAAAGATCACCCATGAGGGTTGAAGGAGTAGAAAGAGACAAAACTAGGTGAGACAAGGTGCATAAAGAGACAAAGCAGTTCAAGTGGTAAAGAGGAGGTGAGTTATTGCTAGATGAGTGGTGCAGCCTATTTTCTCTTATTGGCATTTATGAGGGGATAAACTGTAGTCTATTTATAGAAAAGAGGAGCAGCCATGTTTTTACATTAATGTGGAACACCAAATTCAAATTAGGAGCCAACAATCAGATGGCCTCCTCTTCCCAGGGTTTAGAATACACATGGGCAACTTGCAAAAAAGAGTGCCAAAATCTTTCCCAAGAAGCACCAAGTTCTCTTCTTCTTTCTATATATTGTAAAAATTCTCATTTTGAAAGGATCCACTCTTTTGGCCTTAAGGCAAAACTCTGCCCAAAATCTCTCAGGCTTGTAAGGTAGAGCTCTGCCAATTTTTTACCTTAAACTAGAACTTAGATTTTTACCTCTATCTGGACTTGCACTTTAAAGTATATGTCTATTTTCTTCTTTTGTGTTAAGTCATTGTCTTTCATGCTTTTATAGATTGATCACAGCATGTCCAATGCATTGTGAAGTCTCCTTTCTGTAGGTCTACCAAAAGTGTCTATAAGGGAATGTGGGTGCCTATGAAATGGATACCATAAGTGTGTCTGAGGATGCCTCTGGTGGTTTCCTCCTCCCTACATTTCCACAGACACCTAGCTGACTGTTGTAGAAGAGCTTCTACATTCAGATGAAGTGTATGGGTGCTTATTTTTGGTGAAAAGTGTATATTTGGGCTGGGTGGGTCATCACATTTTTGGTGTATCACCTTTTCACTTTTAGGCTTAGGTTCTATTTTCAGCATCTCTCTCTCCCTTTTCATCTCCCCCTTTTTTCATTTTTATTTTTTAGCAGTAGGAGAAACTAGGGCCTAAAAGATACATCAGAGGGAGCTAGCCCTTATCTATAAACTCTCCCCTCTAGCTTCACTGATCCCATAGGTGAGAAGGGAGTTTCCATTGTTGCATGTGTAAAGGTAAGAGCTCAGCCTCTTGCCCTAGGTGCAATCCACTATGTCAACAATTTTTGGCACACCCAATGGGACAAACTAAGACAAGTTGTGTCCAGAGAGTTAAAGAATTTTTGGTGTATTCTTTAGCCAACTAGCCTTTGGAGGATTTTTACATCAACACCAATGGTGACTCTGAGTTAAATCAACTGGTTAAGCAGTTCTAGTGCCATCAAGAAATAGTATTTTGGCATGTATAATTCTATCATTCAGAGCCATGAACCCTATTTTCCTTGGCCAGTCTAGTTATGATCCTTACCAACCTTATGTTGACCCTTATTAGGTTCAATATGACCAGTCTCAACCTTGTCATAAGCTATACCAGCCCTATGCCCAGTCTTCTCAATGTGTCACTTTTCCTACTCAACCCAATCTCTTTGCCAATCAACCTATTTCTGCCTTCAAATAAGCACTATTGGAATACAAAAAGTATGTAATAGATCTTGACACCAGAAAGGGATATGGCCAACAAATTCTTGATCATGTCATCCACCAAGTGATAAATGCACTAGACCAAGTTAAGAATGAATGGGATCTTATTGAAAGAGCCAATTGGCAAAGGCTTACAAGTGAGATGCTAGATGTGAGTGGTATGATTACATCTTTGGAAGAGAAGCGAAGTATTTATGAGAGGCAACCTTACCAAGTCTATCAACCTGCATACTCACTAGCCCAAGTATCATATTAGTCATACATAGCCCCTGCTTATGAGCCAAGTCAAGCCTATCAAAGTCCTCTCCCCAATCATGTTGAGGAGAGTTTTGAAATAATAAATCTTGTATTTTAGGCTAATCTTGATAGATAGATCAAATTGGCAAATCTTTAGATGCATCAGTCCATTTTGGTAGCAAGGGAAGTGGAATATAAACCCTCACTACCCTCTCACATTATGGCCTCATCACCCCAAAAGGAGATGCCCAGTCCAAATATCTTGAGCTAGAATAAAGTGGTTGAGTCATGGAACAACAAGGAGGAGAAAGACATTGTCCAAGAGTGTGAGGTACAAAATGAGGTTAGTCCTTTTCAAGTCCCTCCCACCCTTCCTCAAGAAGATTCTTGCAATTCATGGCAACCTTCATGCACTCCCCATATCTATAATGATTCCTATGAGCTCTAAGAGGTACAAAAGGAGGATAATCTGGCTAAGCAGATTGAGGAATTAGAGGTTAAGATGAGACTGCTTGGAGAAAAGGAGATGGAGTTTTTAGACCTTGTAGGGGAGACTGTGCCAAAAGATTTTGATGAGCCTTATGTGCCCCCTCATATTCTATAGAAAACCCCCTCTTATGTTCCAAATCCTTTCTATCAGATGGCACTTGCTCATTCTAACTCATCCAAAGCATCAATCGATCCTGCCTCTAATCCCATACACTTAGCTTTTCAGCACGCCTCTTTTTAGATAGCTCTTCTTGTACATGAGTATACCCTCCCAAATCCTCCCCAACCTCCTTAAGTCTTTCAACATGATCTCCAAATTCCAAGCTAGAAGAAGGAACATCATGAACTAGCTCAGGACCTTGAAGAGGATAAAGTTGCTGCCTGTTCACAGGAGCAAGTTTCCAATCCCAAGATCATGAGTTGGAAACAAACAATGAAATCATGGGGTAGAAAGGAGGAGGAGAAAGGTTTTGCTCAAAACCTTAAATAAGATGAGGTTACTCTTGCTCTTGATGATAATTGTGACCTCTAGGAAAGGCTCTTCTAGGAAGATATAGATAGGTAGATTACAGAGTTGGAGTCCAGAGTAAGTTTCCTCAATGAACATGTGATGGACATTTCAGACCAAATAGCAGAATCCATGTCTAAACACACTAAATCCACACACCTCTAAGAAATCTTTCAGGCCACACCTGATATATATGAAGTGCTAGCCAAGTGGAAGGAGGAGAATCATTTGATTCTAGCTCAAGGATTGCCTCCCCTTCCATAGGTTTTTTCACTCCACCCCTTCTCAAGGAGGAACCTATTTTGCAAGAGGCAAGTGAGGAAGAAAAGATCTAATTTGTAGCTCTTAAAAAGGATATCATGAGCAACAATGAAAAATAAATCCTCATTTATGCTCCTTGTGAAGACATCATCAGCAATGGAGAAGACTCAGGTCACACATACATGCGGATGTTCCAGCAATATGAGGAGGAACAAAAGCATGGTGAGCTCTCTCCCCCTTATTCAATGAACTTCCTTATTGCTTCATTGAGGAGGATGAATATGCTAAGGAGCCTGAGTTGGAGGAGGATTAGGAGGATACCTTTGAACATCTAGAGATCTTGATCTTTAAGGAGGAAAAGGAGAGGCTGGTCTCCCTTGAGGAAAGCCTTGAAGAAGAGTTTTTTGGACAAAGAGGTGATGTCTTGTGGGATGAACAATCATTTTGTGATTCCATTTTAGACATCACAACTATCACCCTTCTTCAAGAAGGCCAAAAGGGAGTAGAGGATGATTTTGGAATGATCTCCAATGAAGCAGAAGGAAATAGGTCAAACCATGATGCATTGCAAAGGGACCATGCACAACAAAGGGCTTATGGTGATGAGCCAACAGCCACAATTTTCTTGGTGAAATGCACCAACATGAAGGACAAACATTAAACAAGCTTCCAAGAAAAAATAGAGTATGTATATGTTGGAAGCATGTTTGAATCTAATCCACTCGAAGGTAGGCCAACCAAGGTGACGGGCAAGAGGAGCAGGTCACCAACTCTCCATTTCATTTAGCCACTTTTTTGGCACCATAGGTATTCTTGCCAGGAAAAGGACTTAAGAAGTTTTCCTTTTTATCCAGCAGGGGGGAAATATTCCTAGTTATCTATATATAGTAGTTTGCTTTCAGTTTCTTTTCCTATTTTCCCTAAGTGCAGTTTGCATAGGTAGTGTTTTTAGCCTTGTGTGTGTTTTCCTTTATGTGTGGGGTAAAAAGCTTCATGTTTTATTCTTGGATATTTGGGGTTGTTGCTAACCTTTCTTCAAAGTTGCATTCTAACTCTATGCCCAATGGACTACAAGGCAACTAGTCTCTAAGCAGAGCAGGCATGCTTCCCCTGGGAGTCACCAATTCGTTGACCATTTTTTGCCCAACAGGCCAAAAATCGGTCCCCTTCTTCCTTTATTATTTTAGGCCATTTCATTTTGTTTGATTTTGCACAAGTCCAGGAATTTCTATGGACTCTATAGGTCTATTTTTATGGACTTTGCAGGTCCATTTTTATGAACTCTACATGTTTTCTACAAACTTCATAGGGACTTCTACAAACTCTGCAGGGTTTGTCTTTAGTGCATGAAGAATCAATTCAAAGAGTGATAGTTTTTACAAGGCTTATTTAGGCTCTTGTCTATAAATTCACAAGGAAAGTTGGCATCTTTGAACCATTAAACTAGTTCAAGGCCTTGGTTCAACCATTGGTTCAATGTTTAAGTTTAATCGGCCTTGGTTCAATTGGCTTTGGTTCATCACTTGGTTCAACCATTGGTTCAACATTTAAGTTCATCAAGAAAGTTCAAGGCCTTGGTTCAGTAGCTTCAAGTGTATCAGAAAAGTTTAAGGCCTTGGTTCAATGGTTTTAAGTTCATTAGTAGGTTTAATAAATTAGTTCATCAGCCTTGGTTCAATGTTTGGTTCAACCACTTGGTTCATTGCTTGGTTCAATGAGCTTGGTTCAATGCACAATTTAAAGGCTTGATGCATAGCATTAAACCATTTAACCAATTCAATAGATTGGTTCAATAATTGGTTCAAGTGGGAAAGGTTCAAAGGCTTGGTTTAATAAGGGTTGATGTGCAGTGCTGAATTATTGAACCATTTTGGTTCAACGGGTTGGTTCAACAGCTTGGTTCAAGGGGCATCCCAAAGCTGAAGGGCAGGTGCGCTTGTAGAGGGAAGTTATGAGTAAAAAAGCCCTTATGGAGGGTAGTTCTAAGTCCAAAAGGCCTTGCAGAGGGTAGGGGAATTTAAAAGGTAGCCGAAGGGTTTCCAAGGGCATGAAAAGGGCTAAGGCTTTGAATTCCTTCAGACAAAGGTCTGAAGGAATTCAGAGAAAGCTGTGGGTAAGAAGCCTGAAGCCAAAGAACTTGAAGACAAAGTGACAAAAGATAGAAAATTCTCACAGACTTTTTATCCATAGGAAAATTATTCACAGAGGAAGTCTATGAGAAGAAATCTATAGAAAAAGCCTGATAGATTTTTTCCAAGAACGGTGACATCCCAAAAGCCATCAATTTTAAGGAGACAGACTAACCGTTGGGTATTCATTTTCAAGGTGACAGCTGCACAAACATTAAATTTAACACAGTGAAATAGTCATTTGCTTTTGAATTACCTGAGCACCAACCATGAAAAGAGCCCAAGGAATGTAGCGACTCACTAGAAGATCACCCTTGAGGGCTGAAGGAGTAGAAAGAGATAAAACCAGGATGAGATAAGGTGCATAAAGAGATAAAGTAGTTCAAGTGGTAAAGAGGAGGTGAGTTATTACCAAATGAGCAACACAGCATGTTTTATCTAGTTGGCATTTATGAGGGGACGAACCATAGTCTATTTGTAGAAAAGAGGCATGGCCATGTTTTTACATTAATTTGGAATGCCAAAGTCAAAGCAGGAGCCGACAATCAGACGACCTCCTCTTCCTAAGGTTCAAAAGACACATGGGCCACTTGGAAAAAAGAGTCTCAAAATCTTTCCCAAGAAGTGCCAAGTTCTCTTCTTCTTTCTATATATTGTAAAAATTCTCATTTTTAAAGGATCCACTCTTTTGGCCTTAAGGCAAAACTCTGCCCAAAATCTCTCGGGCTTGTAAGGCAGAGCTCTGCCAGTTTTTTACCTTGAACCAGAACTTAGATTTGTACCTCTATCTAGACTTGCACTTTAAAGTATATTTCTATTTTCTTCTTTTGTGTTAATTCATTATCTTTCATGCTTTCATAGATTGATCACAGCATGTCCAGTGCATTGTGAAGTCTCCTTTTTGCATGTCTGCCAGAAGTGTCTACAGGGGAATGTGGGTGCCTTTGAAATGGCTGCCATAAGTGTGTTTGAGGATGCCTCTAGTGGTTTCCTCCTCCCTAAATTTCCACATACCCCTAGATGACTATTGTAGAAGAGCTTCTCACTTCAGATGAAGTGTATGGGTGCTTCTTTTTGGTGAAAAGTGTATATTTGCGCTGGGTGGGTCATCACATTTCTGGTGTATCACCTTTTCACTTTTAGGCTTAGGTTTTATTTTCAGCATCTCTCTCTCCCTTTTCATCCCCCCCTTTTTCATTTTTATGTGTTATCAATAGGAGAAACCAAGGCCTAAAAGATACATCAGAGGGATTTATCCCTTATCTAGAGACTCTCCCCTCTAGCTTCACCAGTCCCACAGGTGAGGGGAGTTTCCATTGTTGCATGTGGAAAGGTAGGAGCTCGGCCTCCTACCCCAGGGGAAATCCACTACATCAATAGATGGATTATTATGAATTTTAACACATAATTCAAGCTTAAAAATCCATCACATAACTTTCAAGCACTTCTTTTCATCTTTTCCTCCTATTTTCCAATTAGGCCTAGTGAAAGCTTACCTAGTTAGATTGTGTGCATGAGCAAATAGGTCACCTCAATGGGTTAGAGCTTGTGTGAGTTTTTATAATCATAATTTAATATTTAATACACATCACCTAATTTTCCTAAGGATTCATCTTAGGTCTTTTACTCAGTTTGACAGCTTTTGCTTGCCTTGCCAAAGTTCTGATTTTCATGATTGGCTGACCTCTAAGACAAAATAGTGAGTTATATCCCTTATACATTGAGAAAAGTGAGTGTTTTTTAAGATATTAAAATTAATAATTATCATTTTAACTATATATTTTTTCTTTTTTTCATGCTTATGGTGCCCAACCATCTCAAAATGCCTAAAAAAGGCCTTAAAACACTATTTTCTACATTTTCCCCCAAATCCACCTATGGGTGACCTCTCTAAGCTAATACCATGATTTTGGGATTTTAAAACACATTTATAACCTTCATTTCATGCTAATTTATCTTTTAAAACTATTCAAAACCCTTCCTCAATATAGATTCCTCATGTTTGCTCATGGGACAAAAGAGCCTTCCTAGTCACCTATATGGACTGTTGCTCATTTATTGGGTGACAAAAGCATCTTATCACTTTAGTGAGGTATGGGGATTTTTATATAATCTATTGTATCATCATTAACCATTTCTTATTCATTATAACCCTCTTTTTATTTTTAGGCAATCCATGTCTCATTTTAGCCCTCACTTGCATAGACCCTATTGTTGGTGAAAATAGGGGTTTAAGACTCTGTGTAAGCTTGTTTTCCTCTTTGAGTGGGTCTCATTACATCATCAAAATGATGATCTAGGTGAATTATCATTTTACATAGCATGAATAATATCATTCACCATGTTAGTGCACTTTAAACCACCTTAAATGGGTCCCTACTTATAGGACTGAGACACTTGTAGGAGTTTGGCTGAGATAATTTTATGAAGAACAAGGGTCTCTTCAAGATTAATTTTTAATCATGTAATGTTGGTATCATCTCAAGGTAACTTTAACGGTCCATATACCATAAAATAAATTCACAAACCATAGATTCTTCACCTAAACTACCTGACTAGACTGAGGCACCTATAGGTGTCATTCCCATGCTTAAGGGTACCTATAAATGGTCTAAGAGGTGAAGAAGATTTATCTCAACTCTATCCTAATTAATTTGACTTCATTATACCTCATTATACTAGATGATATGATTTACCACAACCATTTTTTGATGTTTTTTCTTAGAGGTGACTAAGAGGTCATTTACATCTACAGGATTATAAATGCCATTGAAGTTTTTAGTATGTTCTGAGGCACTTTTGAAGCTTTGCGAAACCACCTTCCCATTGTCATTTCCTTCTCAAAATTTTAAAGTTCCATGTTATATGATATGGATATAAGTTTCACCCCTCTATATTTATTAAAACACCTTGAAAACATGCTTTAGAAGGTCCACCAAAACCTCCTGGAGCTCTTCTTTGATCTTTTAGGGATTCCATCACTAAACTCAGTCTTTGATCCTCAAACTGATTCCATTCTTCAATTTTGATTTATATGATGTTTCTATGGGAATTTCAAGTATTTATTTTTATTTATATCAAAATGGAGTGTGACATTTTTTTACCCTTCTGTATAACACCCCAACCCATGCTCAAGCACTTGTAGAAGGTTGTTTTGAGAAACAAAATAGTGGATTGGGTGTGGACCACTATAAACCATGAGTGTAAAAGAAACTAATAGGCCTTTTATGAACCTCAAAATTCACTTCAAGCAAAAACAAGATGTTGTGACATACATCCATCTCCCTTTACACTAGCATGACATCATCCAGGGTCTATAAATACATGTTTTACGCAGAATATGCAAGCAGAGTAATGGAATGTGGCAAAAAAATGATGCACTAGCTCAAGACTATATAAATTCCATTTTAAATTATTAATCATTTGATATCCATAATTTAAAAATTATAACCATATTCAAAACACCTATTACAACATGAAGATCATTTACCAACATGTGAAAAAGGATAGATAAATGCTTTAAGTGGTTGTTTAACATGGTATATGAGCATGTGGTCAAAATTTACACTTCCCAAAACATGAAAAAATGGATCCCTTCCACTTTTAAATTCTTTGATAGACCAATACACCTCCATTACCACCTCATAGATGTGATGAACCCACTCATACATGAAACTACAATTGGAATTGTGTAAAGAGCTGACCATGGAGGGAAACAAGCTAGTGAGAAATCTAAAGAGTTGTATGATGAATTAAAAACATTAAAGGAGATGGTCACATGACCTAGAAGCTTTTATAACACCATTTTAAATATGTATGAGACACCTACATGAGAACACACTCATAGAATAAGAACTACTTTAGTTGAAATTGCAATATGGTGTCACCCTCTTGAAACATGAATGAAATTACTCATCTAAACACCATGTAACATAGAACAAATAATGGATACCATGTGATAAGTAATTATACATCCTCTAAAACCAACATCACTAATTGGTTCCTATGCATTTGGTATAAATTAAGAAAAACCTATAAGGTACACCAATCAGTTAGCAAGTTTTCATAGTCAACTTGTTAGAAATGGTTCATTAAGAAAATTTGACCAATCTTAAACTTATTTATATAAAAATTAAGTTATCCTAGTTTAATATCACCTACCAAAAGTGTTTTTTATAAACCTAATTGTGTTGTTTGAACCAAGCATAAACCTAAGTATCACTTCAATCTGCCCAAAAAAGCAAGAGATAAGAAGAATGGTTTTAGCATCAAAATGGAATGTACAAAGCAAACCAAATGTAGAGATGATTTTTATAAGGATTAAGAGACCTTCCATGATCTTCCACATGTGGCACACTTCCCTATGTGCCATAAAATTTCCATTTTTCCTCTTTTTTAATTGATTTCTATATTTTTAGATAGATAACCTAAAACATTATTATGTAACTAACATCTATAACATTTCAACTAATTTTTTGGACATTTAAAATTAAAATGGGATGCCTATTCACCTTGGTAAATGTGTTATTTACATTAATGACCCTCAAATGCAAATTAAATGACTCAAAAGGATAAATAAGCTGATGAAACTATGACTAACACTAGAAATGGATTGATGGCATTAAATGACATGTAATACACCTCATTATAAAGATATTAGATCCCCTATAGACCTTAAAATTGAAATTTTTACCTATAGGTAACCTAATTTGACTAAAAATTCAAATTTGGTCAACAATTTGGTGACTCATAAGGGTAATATACCCGTTATACTAACTAGACTAGTAGCCTTCTCAGTACATTAGGCTTATGGAGTCATCTAATGACTGAGACAAATAAGAGAATTTGACCATTGGGTAAAAATTTGATCAAAACAAGATAACTAATGATCACCTCAACCACACAAAGCAAAGGACACACACCAAAGAAAACAAATGAATAAGTCACATAGAAATGTGCTCAAAGCACTTAGGGGAAACTGCAACAAATTATTATGTAAAACTAACCATCAATCAAACCTCCCTTTCCATGATTAAAAGGAAATTATCTTGAATATCCTTCTTCATGAGATGGATGAGGGTACCAAGCATGCTTCTTTTTGTATGGAGTACTAAATGACTCATGCTTCTTTCTTGTTCCTTGGCTTGGCATGTCTTTTGATGGAGTCATCTCAAACAAGTCTCCAAGATAGATGAACTATTATTGAACTTGGAAACATACATCATACTACTATTCCTTTGTCTCATAATGGTAGACATGCATTTCCATGAATGGGACAACTTCTTAAATGTCTATATCTTCTTGAAAGGTCTCATTGTTCTTTTATTTTTCTATAACCTCTTCAAACCCTAAAATAAGCTTTGTATCATGGAGTTATAGGAGTGTTTCTTATTAAAAATCCTTCTCAATGTTTATGGGAGTAGTTTCACATGTGGTTCCTTGGAAATATTCAGTTTGCTCCATATGAGAGGAAGCAACCTTGAAAACATCTTCAAATTATAAGGGAGTATCTTCTATTATAATTTCAAAATCAATCTTCAAACCATATTCAAAAGTACCATAGTCATCATATATTTCTCCATCATGGTTTAGAGTCTCTTCATGGTGATACTTCTCAGAACATACTTGCTTCTCAATAGCTTGGGTTTGCTTTCTTAGGAGTCTTTCCTTCTCACAATCTTCATATTATTTGAACATTTGGATATAAGTATGCCCCATGTCTTCATGATGAAATGGTAGATTTACCTCTTAAATATCTATTTATTTAACCTTAGGAGACACAATTACTTCATTGGAAACTTCCTCTTGCTCATATCCAACATCTCCATAGTTATCATAGATAAGAGACTCAAAACAAGAAAACACTTCCTCTTGAATTATGTCATATTTCTTTCCATTGCTTGTAGTCAGATCCAAAGGAGTTTTGTGCCCCTTAAGACTTCCAAATTCATTAAAAATATCATCAAATCTTTGCCACAAGTCCACATCATCCTTTTGAACCATGTCATGAAGAGGAGCAACAAGGGAAACTCCATCTTCCTATTTATATTGAAAAAGAACCTCTCCCAAGATTTGTTTTTAAACACAAAGTTCATCTTTATTATCATCAAAATCTGATATTTACTCATAGGAAGTCATCTCTTCTTCATCATCAACCCAATCTGAAATCTCTATCTCCTTCTCTCTCATGATGGTGCCAAGACTAGGCATTTTAAAACCAAGAACTCTAACCTAAGAAGGATTCTAAGGAACAATGTATTCCTCACCATTAAAATCTGATTTATCTTCAATAAACTAGTCCACATTATTTTCAATGACTTCATTGGCTTCAAGATTCTCTTGGATAGATAAGATATTTTGCATTTCGAGTTCTAACTCCTCAATTTTTTTGGCAAGGTTCTCTTGAAATAGCTTATCTTAGGGGAAAATAGGATCTTCATTGGGAAAAGAAGTAAAATAAAGTTGAGATGAAGGGGAAAATTCTTCTTGAGAAGGGGTGGGAGAGTGTTGAGTAGGTTCAAATTTCTCTTCACTTTCAACATATCCACTTAGGCATTCTTTATCCTTTTCTACACAAGATGCCACTATTTATTTCCAAATTTGAAAGCTAGGCTTAGAGAGTTCTTCATGAGGTTTAGATATAAATGGAGGGGTAAATTATTGGCTCAGGACACTTGGGATTTCCTTGGGAATAGTATCTTGTCTCTAACTTGTAATGTCACATTTAGGAACATCATTTTATGTTTTCATGATGGATTACATTAAATGTTGGTTTTCCAACTCAATCTCCTTGTCAAGATGGGCCTCCAACATCATTCTTATTCTCTAAAAATATTCTCTAATTTTATTATAATATAGATTAACTTACTCTAAAGTTGTGTCCCTCTTCCTTTGGATACTCTCTTAGATGGTCTTCCAAGAAGGGAAACTTTGTGGAATGCATGAAGGACTTGAAAATTTTTTAAGCATGATTGGATTAACATTTTGAATGGGTATAGTTGGCACACATGGAGACTGATATGGGGTGTATTAGAATTGAAAATATTGATCTGGTTCATAGGCTTTCAACCTATCTTCTATGTGATAAATTAGACCACAAACATCAAGCATTTCACCTGTAATACTTTGTCAATTAGATTTCTCAATGGGTATCCATTATCTCTTAACTAGTTCTAAAGAATCCTTCACACTCTTGATACAATCACTAGGGATTAGTTGACCACAAACATTTATTATATCAAGATCTAGCATATAGTCATTATATCCAATGAGAGTCTTCTTGAAACTTTCAATGGACTAACTTGGAGAGGAACTAGGTGGACTAGGTGAAGCATAAGATTGGGAAGGCAGATTATAGGACTGATGTAAATCATATAAGGGATAATTATGGTCATAATGGGACTAAAAAGATTGACCAAGGACATGTTAATATTAGTAAGGAATGGGTAAATATGGATATACTTCACCAAATTGTGTAAGATAAAAATCAACACCCAAATTAGCCATGATTCTCTCATGAGAACTATATATAACAAGAAGCAACCTTAAATAAATTACCTGGACTCCTTGACTAGTAGATTTGTGCTTGGTACTTAGAAAGATGATTTCAAATGTTGATTATTAAGAGACAACACCAAAAATATCTCAATATCTTGTAATAAGAGTCCCACTAGGCATGATAGAAACTATTATCACTTAGATATTCACCCTTTGAAGAGATACAAATCTATCCTCATCCAAGTGGCACAATGGAATCACCTCTAGGCTTGTGGGCAGCTAAGGAATGAGGTGAGTCTGTAGATAAGGCTAGCTCTCTTGATGTACCACTTAGGATTAAACCTAGAACTAAATTTTGAGGGGGAAAAAGGAGAGAGAGACTAAAAGAAAATATAAACTAAGGAGGTGATACACCAAATCAATTTTATGAATTCTAACCAATTTCATTCTACACTTGAGACTAAGAAAGAAACTAAAACATACACTCCTTCAATCTTCATCTTCTTACATCAATTTTACATTGTGAGGTCATGGATGGATGTGCAAAATTGGGAGGACTAGGCAAGAGGCCTTGAATGGAACTAATGAAAATACTGACTCACTTAACATTTGGCATCTCCTAAAACACTTCACATGCCCTGTAAGAAAAGTTTTCCAACTACAAACAAGGTGGAATAATGAAACCACATGTTAGGAATCCATAGTCTTCACTAAATAAGATTCATCATTCAAATGGAACACACTTATAAACAGTCATGAAGAGGTAATACTTATTCATCATTGATAAAAAGGTATACAAATGATTAGGACTTCACCATACTCAGGTGGAGCCTCCAATACAATGACAAAATGGGTAATTCTTATAGAACCTATGAGAGAGAGAGAGAGAGAGAGAGAGAATGAGAGAAGTCCAAGGGTCACAAGAACACTTTTAAATCTAATAAAACTAGTTATACATGCATGAGAATAGGTTATGTGTCAAATCATGCAAGGTCAAGATCAACAAGTGTCAACTCAAGGCATAAAAGTTATGCAAAGTGGCATAAAAGTCCTCTTTTTGAATTAAAAAACTACCTTCATGATTGGGATATTTGAATGCACCATAACTAATTAGGAGAATTTATAATTATTTTAATGTAAAGGTAGAATATTATACATTCTTATATATGAATTAGTTCAATTTTGGCCCTCTGAAAACCTCTGAAAGTGAGCCATTCATCATCTACTATACAAAAACTACCCTTGCATGCACCCTACACACTTGGATTCAAATTTGGATTTATTTTATCTTTAAAATATATGAGAGTGAGAGAAATAAAATTTTCAATACCCTCCATGGCCTTGGAAGCATGATAAAAGCCTTAAAATTAGTTAAAGTGAAGATTTTCACCCCTTTCACTAGTTTATTCATTAGGCCAGTTTTGACTAGCTAAGTTGAAAGACCTATTTGAGACACTTAGGAACATTTTAAAGGAATTAAAATTGCATGGGGAGTTATCTTTATTATCTATATTTACATCCATGTGTCTTTAATCTATTGAAACTTCCTACAACCTATAAAATAAAATAGTGAGAAAAATCTTACTTCTACTGCCATCCGTACAAGTCCATAAAATTAATCATGATGTGAATTAGAATGAGGGATTCATCTCCAATTTACAATATCAATTATGGTTAAAATATTCCCTTAGATTAGCTTTGAAGATCTACTTTCCAAAACTGGTTCCTTCAAGGGTTTTATAATAATTGTAGACCTATTTTAACTCTTAAGGATTATTCATACAACTTGGACATCCAAGTTACCAAAAAATTACAAAAAATTTCTCTTAGGGGACCTTGATAATCACCCCAAACTTATTTTCCCACCATTCAAAACTTCATGTGAGATATGAGCATTTGAATGTGCCTATTCAAGCTTGTTTCTCCATTTTTCATAAGCGTGAGTGGTTTTGAGCTCAATCATGTCTCTCATATTATTTATATGCATTCCAAAAGTTATCACACCTATATCATGACCTTAAAAACATTATAAGACATCTAGGTAGCTCATAAAGGGCTAGAAATGAAGATAGACCCCCAATTGGCTCTAGGTCTCCTCAAGGCCTAATGGGTTTAGCATACACCCTATTATTTTGGAATAATTAGACTAATATTACATCATTATTATGGCTTATTATTAATTTACACACCTAATTAAATATTAAAAATCCATCACATAACCTTGCAACCACTTATTTTCATCTTTTCCTCCCATTTCCTAATTAGGCCTAGTGAAAGCTTACCTAATTGGATTGTGTGCATAAGAAAATAGGTCATCCTAAGGGGTTAGAGATTGTGTGAGTGTTTATAATCATCCATTAATCTTCCATATACATCAATTAATGTTCTTGTAATATCCCAAGGGCACATCTTAGGTCTTTTACTCATTTTGGCATCTTTTACTTGCCAAAATTTTGATTTTCATGACTGGCTAACCTCTGAGATAAAACAGTGAGATATATCCCTTATAAATTGATAAAATTGTGTGTTTTTAGAGCTATTAAAATTCATAATTATAATTTTTACTTATTTTTTTTCCTATTTTCATGCTTAGGGTGCCGAATCATCTCAAAATGCCTAAAAAGGCCTCAAAAACACTATTTTCTGCATTTTTTCTCCAAATCCACCTATGGGTGAGCTCTCTAAGCCAATACCATGATTTAGGATGTTCCAAAACATTTATTACCTTAATTTAATTCTATTTTATCTTTTAAACCTATTCAAAACCCTTTACCAATATAGATTCCTCATGTTTGCTCATGGGACAAAAGAGCCTTCCTAGTCACCTGTATGGACTATTGATCATTTATTAGGTGAGGAAAGCATATGATCACTTTATTGAGTTATTAGGATAATTATATCATATATTTTATCATAATTAATCATTTTTTTATTAATTTTAACCCTCGTTTTATTTCTAGGTAGTCCATGTCTCATTTTAGCCCTTGCTTGCTTAGACCCTGTTGTTAGTGAAAACAAGGGTCTAAGACTTTGTGTAAGCTTGTTTTCCTCTTTTAAAGGGTCTCATTACATCATCCACATGTTAATTTATTTGGTTTTTCATTTTAATTATCATTAATAAACTCCATTCACCATGTTAGTGAACTTTAAACCACCTAAAATGGGTCCCCACTTGTAAGACTAAGACACTTGTAGGAGTTTGGTTGAGATGATTTTATGAATAACAAGGGTATTTTCAAGATTAATTTTGAATCATGTAACTTTGGTATCATCTCAAGGTCACTTTTAATGGACCTTATACCACACAATAAATTAAAAAATCATAACTTCTTCACCTAAACTATATGACTGGATTGAGGCACTTGTAGGTGTCATTCCCATGCTTAAGGGCACCTATAGATGGTCTAAGAGGTGAATAATATTATATCTCAAATCTATATTTATTAATTTGAATTAATTATACCTCATTAAACCAGCTAAGAAAATTTACCACAACCATTGTTTGATGTTATTTCTTAGGGGTGACTAAGAGGTCATTTACATCTATAGGACTGTATATGTCATCGAAGTTTTTAGTGTGTTTTGAGGTACTTTTGAAGATTTTCAAAACCACCTTACCCTTGCCTTTTCATTATAAAAATTGGAAAGGTCCCTATCCTATGATAGGGATATAATTTTCACCCCTCTATATGTCTTAAAACACCTTGAAAACATGCTTTATAAATCCACCAAAACCTCTTGGAGCTTTGCTTTCCTCTTTTAGGGATTCCATCCCTAAACTCAATATTTGATCCTCAAATTGGTTCCATGATTCCATTTTGATTTATAGAATGTTCTATTTGGTTTCCAAGGATTTATTGTGATGGAGATGAAAAGGGAGTGTGACATTATTTTACCCTTTTGTATAACACCCCAACCCATGCTCAGCCACCTATAAAAGGTTGTTTTGAGAAGCAAAGTTGTGGATTGGGTGTGGACCACTATAAACCATGAGTGTAAAATAAACTTATATGCCTTTTATTAATTTCCAAATGCACTTAAAGAAGAAATAAGACGTTGTGAAACACATCCATCTCTCCTTACACTAGCATGACATCATCAAGGGTCTATAAGTGCATGTTTTAGGTAGAATATGAAAGCAAAGCAATGGAATGTGGAAAAAACATGATGCACTAGCTCAAGACTATCCAAATGATATTTTAAATTCTTAATAATGTGATTTAAATCCTTTTAAACTTAGAATCAACTTTAAAACACATATTATAACATGAAGATCATTTGTCAACATGTGAAAAAAGATAGATATATGCATTAAGTGGTTGTTTAGCATGGCATATGAGCATGTAGTCAAAATTTATGCCTCTAAAAACATGTAAAAATGGATTCATTCCACTTTTAAAGTATTTTATAGACCAATACACCTCTATTACCACCTCATAAACATGATGAACCCACTCATACATGAAACTTTAATTGAAATTGTTTAAAAAACTAACCATCGAAGGAAATAAGCTAGTAAGTAATCCAAGAAGTGACATGATGAAGTAAAAACATGAAATGAGATGATAACATGACCTATAGGCTTATATAACACCATTTACAAGATGTATGAGAAACCTATAAGAGAACACACTTAGAGAATAAGAAGTATTTCAGTTGAAACTGCATCTGGTGTTATCCTCTTAAAAAATGAACCAATTACTCATATAAACACCATGGAATCTAAAACAAAGAATGGAGGAAATGTGAGAAGGAATTATACATCCTCTATAACTAACATCACTAATTGGTACATATAGATTTTGTAGAAATTGAATAAAACCTTTAAGATGCACCAATCAGTTAGCAAGTTTACATAGTCAAATTGATAGAAATGGTTAATAAAGAAAAGTTAATCAATATTAAAATTATTTCTATGAAAATTAATTTATCTTAGTGTAATATCACCTCCCAAAATTTTTTTTCTTGAAACTACTTGTGTTGTTCAAATCGAGCATAAACCTAAGTGTCACTTTAGTCTGCCTAGAAAAGAAAGAGATGAGAAAAATGATTTTGGCATCAAAATGGAACTTATAGAGCACAAAAAAAGTATATATGACTATTATAAGGATGTAAATACCCACCATGATCTTCCACACATGGCACACTTCCCTATGTTAAATACAAGAGCCATTTCTCCACTTTTTAGGTAATTTTGTAGTTTTAATTAAATAATTTGAAATATTTTGATGTAAATGACATATATAACATCTCAAATAACTTCTTGGATGTTTAAAATGAAAATTGAATGCCTAGGCACCTTGGTAAATGTTCCAATTACATTAATGACCCTTAAAATCACATTATATGACTCAAAAGGATAAATAAGCTGATGAAACTATGACTAAGGCTATAAATGGATTAGATGACATTAAATGAAATGTAATACACCTCATGACAAAGAAATTATACCCATTATAGGACTTTAAATTCAATTTTTTACCTATAGGTTTCCTAATTTGACTAAAAAGTCAAATTTGGTCAACAATCACTTCACAAAAATGTAAGTTACAATCAAGAAAGTCTTCAAGAAGGTATTTATGAAGTCTCTTATCAACATGTGTGTACTTGATCTGATCCTCTTATTCATGATGGTTGGTTTAGAGTGACTCTTGATCTTATTGGATGACTCATCAAACTCATTCATGAAATTATCCATTCTTGGTTAGAAGGAGTTACAAGTCTATGTATTGACATTTGGTAGTCTTGATCATGCTTCTTGGAGTATTCCAATGCCATCCTAGGCTAATTCAATGTATCTCTCATCTTGGTGGGGCTGAGGATCAACACTCAAGTTTCTTCATATTTATAAGAACATACATTTCATTGAAAAGATTTTTTAATTCAAATGAAGACCATAATGACAAGTCTATCTTTCAATTCTAGGCTTATTCCTTTGCTTGAGAACTGTTATAAAAAATTGACCACATATTAAACACCTTATAAGGATTAAATCCACCCCTCCTCAATATCAAAACCATCTCGAAGACTAATACACAAGAGCATTAAGTTTGTTAGGATATATTGATGGTATATTTGTTTACCATTAGATATCATGAAACCTTTAAATGGTGTTGCAATCATTGTAGACCTTATTATGAGTATTTATAAGCATATTAAACTATCTGATTTAGTTCATGGATGATTTCAAGGTACTCCAATAGGACTCACTCAGTCAATTTTCTCAAAAACCCACCAAAACATATATTTTTAGGTCTACAACAACCATTTATAGGCTAATTTCCATACCATCTCAGAACACACATGACAAAAAATGGCCTATTAAGGTTCCCATGAGACCTATATAAGTCACCATGATCATTTGAAACACAAAAAAATGTATTTGAAGTCAATTAGAAGATAAACACAGTCATTGGGTCATTGAGAGGGTTTTATGTGTGTAACTTTGTTAAAGTTGATTCATAAATATCACAATCCTAATATTTTGAATAATACCAAAAAAATGTGAGGGAATAAGGTCCATAAACACCTCATAAAACCATTTTATCCCTTACATATCTTCATGTGAGTTCTCATGTGCCAAAAGTGACCTCTTAGGTATATAGGTCTATTTGAGAGCTTGAGAGGGTGATTTGGAATAATATGACATGAACTTGTTTGTTTTTGGACTCAGACATATTATTTATGTCTATGAAATATTTTATGACATATTCAAGTTATATTCTACCCTATTCTACTCCTCAAACTCACTTTGACCTATGTTAGCCCATGACCAAGGTTTGATAGTAATATTGTGTTAGTGACCCTAACAGTCCCTTTGTGCCACTTTATTCATATTTAAATTATTTTCACCTTCATATTATATTTAATTATGGTATTATTCATATTTTAAATATCCCCATTCTTTAAAAACATCCAAAACATGCAACTTTTCTTCATGATTTGCATACAAGCATGTAGGTATGTATTAGGTCTCTTGGTTGAAATTTTGAGAATGGACATCCTCTCCACCTATTTTTTTCCTTAAATATGACTATTTTGAGGATTTATACTTATTTTATATTTTATATCAACCCTAAAAACCCTATTATCATTTCACTTTCCACTTTAGGTGTGTTTTTCCCAATTCTACCTATGACAGGCTTGTATGTGACCATTTTAGGCTTCATGACTGCAAGTATGAGAGTGAATCCTTATTATATATATATTTATACATATATTTATATTTAAAAATAATATAATTATTGTTAATTATCCTATCTACCTTTCTTTACCATCCAAAACTTCATCTCAATGCAAAAGGTTCATATTCTCTTCATAACTTGAGAACAAAATTGTAGGTGCATGACAGTCTATTGACTATTGAGCCTTAAAGTTGGGTTTTATTTAGGTGGTCTTGATAATATTATACACACTATTTATATTAATTATGACTTTTAAACCCCTTATACTTCCATTCAACACCACATAATTAGTATTCTCCCATATAGGCCTATGATAGACCTATAGATGGTTATTTGGCCTGAGATCTTTCTCCTTCTTATGGTTATGCTATATTAGAGCCTACTTTAACCATGGTAAAATTTTATAAAATGTATTAAAATATTTAAATATATTTATATGTATCTAATGGATTTAATTCATCGTGTGATTTCTCTTGAAACCCTTATAGTCCTCTTTTTAGGTTCACATAGTCCATTTGAGTTTACATAGCCCATTTGTGTTGAAAAGTGAGTTAATGGTCTGAGAATTTTGGATTTGAAGTATTTAATATATTTTTAAATTTAAATATTACATTTTATCATTCCTATAATATCCATGTACAATTTCTATTGAATTTATTTGGTGTTATTATTAGCCTACACGTTTGTAGACCTGTAGGTTTACAATCTCCTCTTTGGTCTAGGCTTGAATAAAGACCCTTTTCTTCTAGTTTTTTCCACATATAACATAATTAATCATGATATTAAATTTAATATTAATATTTTACTTTCTTTCAATGATTTTGGATAATGAAAACCAATCACATTTGATTAGGGTTATCTCCACTATGGTTGTAAGTTCTAATTAGCTCAGCTATGCATGCAAGGCTATCTCTTTTCCTTGAAGTCCATTAATTAAATGATTTATATAGAGAAATAAGTTATATTTAATAGTTTGGATAAAATATTAACCATCTCATTTCATTCATTACATACATAAAAACACTTCATAGCTCATGCAAACTTGATTGCCATGCTTAAACTAGCAACTCAATGTTATTTGACATTACTCAAAACATGAACCTAAGTATAATTGAAATAAATTGATATTAAAAGGTTCAAATATACCCTCAAAATAATATTCATGCATTCATTTGAATTCATAACTCTATAATTGGAGAAAACTGACCCTGGTGGGGTTTTGAGTCACTTTTGTACACCCTTAATGATTGTTCATAAAGTTAAAAAGCTTAACAAGATAAACAATGCCACAAAGTGCAAGGTAATTATGGTCCCCTCCTCTACCCAATACATTTAAAATCATATTTATCTATTTTTAAAGTACCATCCACAAATTGGTTGGCCTTTTTAGGCTACCAAGAAGCTTGATGGAGAAAATAGTGAGTTCTATATGTTGTTTGGCTCTAAAAATCTATGTTTTGCATGGATTTTGGTCTGATAATACCATGGGGAACCTTATTTTATTTTTTAAATTTCCCAATAATAGAAAAAACTATGCAAAAGACCTCCAAAAACATGTTTTTCAAGATTCTACCTATTTTACCCTTTGTAACTACTGGAGATGGTGAACCAGGTGACTATCCAACTTCCCCTAACTTGTATGGAATTATAGGAGTATGTAAAAATGTCTCCCACTTCTTTTTCAGTTAAAATATTTCAATAACTCCTCATTTGGCCATTAAAAATGATGAATGAGTATTTAAAAGGAGACTCCAACATTGGAAATCATTTTTTAAAGACATTTTAAAGATATGTATGTACAAGTACAACATGATGTCATTAAAAATGTGTTATCTGACTTAAAAAATACCCCTATTCCATAATATAAACTTAAAATTTACTCTTTCCTATCAAGTATCATCTAAACATTAGAATGTATAATAATATTAAAGTATATGAAATACCTTAATATTATCAAAACCACCTTAATCTCTCCAAATTGATTGAAAATACAATGTGATCAACTTACTAGCTATGATCTGTGGTCAATTTAGTCAGCTTTAGATCATATTTTTTCCTGGAAGGATCACCACCTTACTTTCTTGAGCATGATTCCTCATTGACCTAAATTTACTCTTAAACTTTACTTTATCAAACTTACCTTAAATAATGCTAAACACATCAAAGGACTAAAATGAATGATCACTTTATGATAAGAAAAATTCACTTAACCTTTATACTCAGTAGACCATCTTAAAAGACCTTGTAAGATGCTAAGGAAGACACATTACCTATCAACTTAGATCATTAATGACTAATACAAGACTTTTATAATGGCTATCAATAAATTTAATATCAAGTACATCAAAATTTTGAATTTCCCTTATCCATGGTGGTCACTTTTGGCTAAAAACAAAGGAGCACTTGGATCATTTTTGCATATAATTGATTTTTGGCCAAGAATTGCATGGGTTTCCTTCAAGGGAGAATATTTTCTTCTCATGTTTTGTTGCTTACCAAAATGAGTTTTTAAATATATGATCAAAAATATAGTTCATTAGTATCTATAATTTTTTTGTATCATTTGTGATGTGAAATGGCGTCATCAAAAAATCATAGTGGTCGTAATATGTGAAAAATTCTATCTTAGGGATATCTTCATCCTATAATCTTATATGGTGGTAACTGGGCCACAAATTCAACTTGGATTAAAAATGGAACATGCAATTTATATAGTAATTGTTCAATCAAAAGAATGGGAATTTTTTCCTTAATTTTTTTTTTATCTCTTAAAAATTCATTCACAACTTCCAAGACCCATATTTATTTTATATGAGTAACACTAGTGATTAATCTCCACTTAAATAAATTTTTATACCATACTATCAAATTATGTTTTTTACATGTAGGGGTACTTATATGGTATAATTTTTTACAGTTGACTACCTAGTATGAGTGGTATTGCATGATCATTTGATCAATATGAAGCTAATATGTGAGGTTCTACAAACACCTGAGAGTGATCATGAAGAGTTAACTATAATTCCACTAGTTCCACTAATGTCCCTATATCTATCATGGGTACTATATAAATTTAAGACAACACCCCTAAGAATCCCATTTTACTAACTTTCCCATGTGGTGATAACTAATAAATAGAGTGGGTTCTTTTTTCATGCCTTTTAAAGTGTATTTTTTCCTTGTGATTGTTAATTTCATCCAAAATTTAAAGAAGTCCCATAGGATGGGTCCCAATGATTGAATACATTGATGTCACAAGATGATGTCACAACTACATAGTGATAACATTAATATGTCATATTTTAGATTGTAATCACTCAATGAAAACTTTACATTTTGATATTTCCCTTTACAATAAAATGTTCCTCTATTAGCTACCATCACCTCAAAACTATTACATGGATTATAATAATAATATTACTTCTTGGCCACATGAGAATTAATGAATTTATTAGTTATTCTAGAGACAATGAAGATAATTATGTGATGCCCTTTGAAGTCACTCCAATGTTCATAATTTTGAGGATTTTTTATCCTTGTAAAATTATGCATTAAATTTTGATGAGAAGGGTCCTCACTTGAATGATTATATTCTAGTTGTTACTCATATAAGTCTTCTTGATTTTTCATCTAGTATGTTAGGCATGTATTATTATTCAACATATAGAAGATGTTTTATTTTGGAAACATTTAAAACATAGACCATATTTATCATTAAAATTATAGCATAATCATTTTTCTCAAAGACTGGCCATATACTCATACATCAAGCACTTGATTTGAGGTGCTCATGTGATGTGATATTTTGTGGGTTAAAATGGTTGAGGGTTTTTTTCACTAATGTATTATATGGATGGTGTTAGGATGAATATTTTTCCTTGACTGTTTTAGGGAAATTGACTTATTCTATTATAATAGTAGCTTTAAACATATTTAACCCTATATAATTGACATATTTAAATTCATTGATGAAAAAACGTTTGAAAAGACTTATCATTTGGGTCATTTTTCCATTGTAAAGTTTTAAAAACTAGGTCTAATAAGCATAGAATGAGTGAATTTACTATAATTTATTGTGCTCTAGATAAGTCTTCATATTCATAGGATAATAATCAAGTTAGTAGGTGTTTACAAATCTCATCCCATGTGAAATCTACATGTGTCTTTTCTAACCACTTGTACCATTGAATAGATTCATGTTCCATTTGAATAAATATATTAGAAGTTTTTTATCTATGGGATTTTGATGGAGATAAAATATTGACCTTCTTTATATAACTAGCAAGTAGGGTCATATCCATCAAATTAAAAAATACTTGTGGTATACAATGTTGAAATATAGAATGTGGTGGGTTATTATGAGAGTTCACCCAATATTATAATTTCTCACACCTTTTTGGCTTATGTTATTATAGTTATAATTTATTATAATCATTTTAATATTGAAGTCACCAATGAGATCTATCTTGTCTAGTTTCAACAATTATTGGAGTATAGTAGGTTTTGTTATCTACATAATCCTAATAAGGTTGGCCCATCATTGTGGACACTTTGGTGGTGGGTGGTGTTGTTGTTGATTTTAATAATTTTGTTGTTGTTGTTAATTTTTTTATTTATATGTAGTTATACCAAAATGATCAGCATGTAGAGAAAATTAGTTTGGATTAATAATAATAATTAATAATATTAGAATTTTTTAAACATTGGCTCTTCTAATATCTTCCACATTATGTCTAGATAAATGTTCTAGAATATTTTTGACTATTTTGGATTCTATTGTTAATATTTTTATATAGGATTTTAAAATATTATGACCTTTTTATTACTTTTATTTGTATTTTATTTCCACAAAAAAACAAATTAAAATCTATGCTTTTAAGAATGTCAAAGGAATCAAAAGCAAGAGATATTATAGGGTGTGTCTAGTCAATAAACTAGTAAATATACTATTCTCATTCATAAATAGTGTTAGATCAATATTTAATTCTCTAACTATGGAGGATTAAACCATATCATACCTTATAATCCTTTCTCTAAGGTATGATGCAGGTTGTTAGTGCCCAAAATTGTATTGAAGTAATTGTGCCCTTTTTGAGTTACAAATGCCTAATTCATAAATCCAAGTTGAATTCATGTCTAAGAATCTCAAAACCCTTATTCCAATTGTGCCCTATCTTATATATTTTGATTTAAGTTTGAATTTGGAAAGAACAATTTATGTGGGAATGCTTTAAATATGCCATGGACTTAGTTTAATTTTATACTAAGGTTTGGTTATTTTTATTAACATGACCAAAATTTAGTATAAAATTCATATTTGGTACTTTTTATATCCCATGGTCCTTGGTCCCTTTTATTTATTATCATTGTCTAGCTAATTCTTGGTCCCTTTGTTATAAACTTAAGTTCAAACTCCTATCTTAAAGCTTCTATTATATAAAACAAAAACTTAGGCTAATACTCTATGTTAAATCCTTTATTCCTTGAACTCTGACTTAATTATTTTCAATGATTAATTTAGAGCCAATCATAACTAAACTAGTGGATCATAATCAAATAGTGTGCATTAACTTGAGGAGAGTTGATTTGATGGTGTGTGATCAAAGCTAAAAAGTCAAAGGGACCCAGGACAAGTGCATAAGTGACAAGTGTCAAGCTTGTAGTGCATATTTAAAAGCTTGAGCATGTTCCCATCAATCGACATTATGTGGCAAAGCGTACAGATCTTGATCGATGATAAGAAATAGGTAAAAACTTCAACAAAGCACTAAGATGAGTGAGAAGGTGATAATTTTCACATCTTAGGGGTAGTTTGAAGATATAATGGTGCATGAGTAATGTTGAAATTTTAAAGGTCCAAATATTTCCATGAGAGTGATAAGTGTCACCATATTGATATGCATTTTGAAGATCTAATGGCACATAATAGAGTCAAAATGTCAATAAACATATGGAGGGATCTAGGAATGAAAATTGATACTATCTTGGGTGCCTAGGTGGTTGATCAATGATTTGTGGGCCCTTTTATAAGTCAAAAAATCAACAAGCTTATGATCAATCATGGAGATGATGCATGTCATAACCATGGTGAATGGAATAAAGATTAGATAATATAATTCAACCTCCTAAATTTTGATATGATGATATGAGGTAAAGGTGGAATTTTTAAAGAGCTCAGGCCAAATGTGAAGCCACCACATGATGAAAGGACATTATCTTGATAGTGAATAACTATGTAGAATGTAGAAAGCCCATGGATTATCTAAGTGGCATGATGTCGAGGGTCTTATACAAATATAAAATTTCATAATAAAATATAATGATAAATGGAAATTGAGAGCCCATAAAGCTTCTAAGTGGCATGCTCACATTCATCATGTAGATAAGGATCTAGCAATGTTAATCTTAGGTGGACTATTTAAAGATCTAGACCCAATGACATGTTCACACATGTGTTAGGGGTAACGGTCATATTTTGAATTAATGAGAAAAGTGGCATGGCATTCCCACATAGGTAGATAACTCACATTTAATATTCATTTATAAATTCATATGTAGCTTATAAATCATGTCACCTATAGGTGAATCATAGTTAAACAAGGTCAATGATCAATGTTTCATCCTAGGTTTAAAGTATCATTAGAGTGTGTTTGATCCTAGCAAGTGAGATCAACAGTGTGATATGAATATGGAAATTTCAACAGAGCTCAAGGTAAATGTGGAAGTGACACATGTATAGATTGGATCCAAGTAAGTAACTTGGTCATTTTTAGGCCCCATGAATGCCTAGTTGGATCTGATGTGGCATACCATGTGTCAATATGTGGCAATATTTAGCTTAAGAGTTAAAATTGATGGATCTTTCATGAATAAGAAAGAATTTAGAGCATAAAAGAAGGTATGTATGCCATTATATAGCATATTTTTGGCCACATATCATTTTTTTCCTCTACCATAGTTAGAGCATCTCAATGCCATCATTACAAGAGAAGGTTGTTCCATGGCATGCATGAGAGAAATGGTAGCTATCTAGGAGGTTTTAGTTGTGTAAGAAAGGGGTTAGAGGCATCTTTAGATATTTACACATGAGGACAAATTTTGTTCATCCTCTACCAAAATTTCACCTTTGAAATTATGTAAAAAGGCATCTCTAATCAAGAAATCAAAGGGTTTGTTATAAATCTTCATCATTCTTGGTAGAGGCAATTAGAACAATGATTTTTCTTGAAAATGTATGGATATTTTAGCCATGACAAGGAATATTTTTTCACTAGGAACATCTTGGTAGTATTTGGAGGGCTGCTTTACAATTTTACAACTTACAACCCATAGTCCCAGATTTGAACAAGGTGTAAAATGTATAAATAGAGGGATTCTCATCTATTGTGAAGGTTTTTGTTAGAATTTTTTTCCTAAGTATAGGCTCTTCCAAATTTTGGGATCATGGCTATGGGTTTATTTTTCCTCTCTTGCTAAAGTGGTTGCATCTGTACAACCATTAAGAAGATCTAAGAGCATATCTATATGTTTCCCCTATCCAACATGGAGCAAATCCACCATGATTGTCCCCATGGAAGCATTTTGAAACATTGGTGTATGTAATATTTTTTTTCAAGTTAATGGAAAATTATTTTGGTTTTTTATTATATCTTATTAATTAAATACAATGAAATGTTTTACATGCTATGCTGATTGGATATCTAGCTTGCTGCTTATGTATGGTTATCATCTTGGCATAGATCTAGGTTATAAACCCCTTTTTTCATAGAGATTTAGAAATATTTTGTTTAATACCTCATTAGGGCACCCTGGGTTCATGAATCTAGTAGGAGAAAGTATTTGAGATTATAGTTTTAGTGTATGTTCTAGGGTTTCAAGGATCATTTGGGCATTTACATTGTATTGGCACCAATGGATGCAAATTTATCCTTGTATTTTCCATGGCTTGGATTTCATTTTTCCTACATATTTGTAATAAGTGATGTCATGTATGTTGAAATAAACCTTGTTGTTTTAAAATCACTAGCACACCACAACCATTTTCTTTACAAATTAACTAAACTATCCTACCTTGTCCTACCCTATAAATAATACACACTTGTTACATATCATAAGTGTTATATTCCTACAAATGCATAAGAAATTACTTATATAACATGAATTTTCATCTTGTGTTTTAAATATTAGCATTACAGTCTTCCATCTAGCCCTATTGTTGAAAAATATTTAGAGTGAAGGTTGAAATTACTTTTATATCTATATTTAATATCTTGTATGTGATTTAGAGAATTTGATCATTCCATGTGACAACCCTTCCTAGGTGGAGTGAACAAGTTTGGTTGTGACCTAGTCATACTTGTGCCTCTTTATGCTAAAAACCCCCATGGAGGTTAAATTTTAGAATATCTCCATGTGAGCAATCTACCGCTTAGGTCCTCTTACCTTGGTTCAGGCAGATGCATAAGTAATAGGGAATTGACCATACCCTTTATTGGTGACTCTCAGTCATTATCTCCATTTGGTCCATTCTTGATGCCAAACCCTCCCTCAGATATAATGACATACTAGTGAGTTTCTCATCTTTGTTTTCCATTTTATTCAAGTGTGTAAGGATGAGTAAAAGAGGTGTACAATTAGGAAGCAACACTTTATTAGTGCCATTATCAAGGATCGAGTTGAAGTCTTGGTTACTTGTGTTGCTAGGAGACAATTGAAAAAAACTATAATTATTTCATGTTATGAATTTATTTACTATTATTTGCTACATTTGGACTATCTTGGCCATCAACACCACATCACTCCACTGAGGACATGCTAGGAATTGAAATATTTGATAATTTAACTCTACCTAAGTTTATTAAAAAGAGATGTTAAAATTACATGCTGGAAGGTGATTTCTCCCCTTTCAAACATAATTATGAAAATTTGAATGTCTTTACCTTTTATCTCATCATTGAATTCAACAATTATGTTTTTAGCATATATCACAATCAATGTGTTAACTATTATATTATAGAATTATGATTATAGTGGTGACTCCAACTTTACTATCTAGTTTCAAGGAATATTGGTGCTTATTTTGAATATCTTAATTTTTGGATTTAATTTTTTATTTAAGGGAAAGTTGGAAGGATTGAGATCATCCTTCAAAGGTGACCCATCTAAGAAAATTGTCTTGCCCCTATGTCTTCATAAAAAAAGAGGGAGATAATTTTATAGGCCTATTGAAGGGAAAGATTTAGCTACTCAGTAGTGTCTTGACTACCAACATTATGGTAATATTGAAATTTTTGTTGAACTTCCCATTGTTAAGGACTCTTATATCTCTTTTAGTCATTTTAAAACACACAGTCCTACTTACTACCCAACTCCTTCTCAATCAATTGAATCCCCTCCTAAGCTTAATCTACAAAGTCCACCTCATTCACCCCCTCACATCCCTTTGCCAATTGTTATTGAACCTCCAATTGAACCAATCATGAGGCATAGGGACCTGGATGAGAATGAACATCCTAAATTCCACATTCCTAAATTTAGCCCTATAAATTTTGATAACATGGAAGGTTATACTAATGAAGTCCCAAATGAAGTAAGGAGAAGTCTTTCAATGTTTCAAGGGAATAATGTAGTGAGTGGTGATTAGAACTTGAGAGATATTTATAATATTATTGAAGATTATGAGGTTGAGAATAAATATGTGTGCATTAAGTTATTTATGCACATGTTATAGGAAGATGTATGAGATTAGTTCAATTCCCTTCCCTGTGGATGCATTGATTTGTGGGAAGAAACATAAAATGTTTTCAAAACTTAGTATGGTGATAGAATTGATCCAAGATTCCTTTTGGATAAGTTTGAAAACATCAAGAATAACCCTAATGAATACATGTAAGACTTCAACACATGGTTCAATAAATCTATAATGTGGCTACCTAAGAACATAAGGCCTAGTGATACAATGTGATTGATAAAATTATG
Source organism: Torreya grandis (assembly GCA_037957365.1). Lineage (NCBI taxonomy): Eukaryota > Viridiplantae > Streptophyta > Pinopsida > Cupressales > Taxaceae > Torreya > Torreya grandis. The sequence goes on from JARHVA010002478.1 coordinate 84,349, forward strand.
TGATGCCTTTGATAAGAATGATACATATTAATTGTGGGACAAGGATCCCACAAACCTATGGTTATCATTCAATATGGCCATCTAAATTGAAAATAATATAAAGGTTGTTGGAAATCCCATGAACAAGTGGGTTGATGTGAAGTTGGTTAATCTTGAAAAAACACAATCCACTAAGATTATTAATCTTAAGGAGATGGTTAAGACTCTAGCTTTTATTGTCAAAGAGATGTCATATAAGCTTACTAGGGCTGGGAAGGGGGTCCCTCATGTGTCTACTAGTCAAGAGAGGGATTTAAATCTGAATCAATCACAAAGGATGCATACTTTCTATAATCAAGACAATGATAGAAGGACGAGGCCTACACATGATGAAAGAATAAAATAGACATCAAAATAGAGGGGTTATGAAAGAAGTGCTTGATCCATTAAATGCTAAAGTTAATATGATAAGTTATGAAATTGATGTTGATTGGTGTGACAAGTGATTCCTTCCACTTCCTCCATGTGATACAACTAAACTAATTGATGAAGACGTAGATGAAACTAAGTTTACATCATCTAGTGATGAGATTATGATGTTTAATTGTCATAGTCCCTAAAGCAAGATATCTACCTCCATAGAATTGATGAGTGTTATTATTTTTTATAAATTTTGGAGTGTAGTATAAAAGGTATCTATCCCAACTTGTGAATCTAATTATGAGGTTAATATGGCACATGCATATGAATTACCTATTCATGTTTTTGAATTTTTAAGATCAATGATGATTAAAAATATGATGGGGGAATTATGTTAGTTGAAGATAGATAGATGCTAATTAATTTATTAGTTGCCTAAGAGAGAATATATCTTGATAAGTAGGTAATCAGCTACTAATCCTCAAGACACTATCCCTACAAATCCAAGGGTAGGGGATTCAAGTAAGGAAGCTAAGAAAACTATGAAAGTTCCCATTATTTCCAAACTAGTACCCATTTCCTAAGTTGTTAATCCTAGAGGTTATCCCACTAAAAAGAAGTATCTTTGATATCTAGTATTCCCAAAGGTGTGAATGATGTTAAACAAAATCCACCTATGAAGGTTTCTATTAAGCATGCAAGTTCACCCCAGCCTACTCTACTTCAGACCTTAAGTGATTACATTCCAATTGAAGGTGTTATTACCCTTCCAATAAATACTCATCTTTCTCAATATAGTATATGTGATATGGCCCAAGTGTTGAGCCAATTAAAAGTCACCATACCACTTGTTGAATTATTAAGAATACCTAATCATAGGAAGAGGGAATTTGAATACTTGGAATTTGGTGAGAAGCTAGTTTCAAATGAAATTTGCTTACCCTAAACACCCCTAAAGTTGATTAATAATATAAAGAGGTTATTTAATTGACTCCCAAAGTCTATTTGGGGATTGCATTGGTAGAGAGTCATTTGAATGTCGATCCATTTTATATAACCCTATTGACTAATGATCTTGTTTTCCATAATTTCACATTTGATTCTAGATATTCTTATAATGTAATGCCCCTGGGTGTCTTAAATGAGCAAATTTAATATCACATCAACCTTTATAAAGTGATATTTCATGGAATTATGAGAAGTTCATGTTGTTGGACAAGTCAAGGGATTAGTAGTTTAGTTGGCAGTGCATCTAGGTAAGTATTTAAATATGGATGTGGTAGTTGTGGAATACCCAATTAAGTGGGGAATTTTGTTATCATTTAAATAGACTACTAGTATGGGTGGAAGTATAAAAATGGAACTTTCCTATGCCACCATGCCATTGGAGCTTAAGATGGTCAAACTTTATAAAGAGCCAAAGATGCTACATGTAATCGAAGATCTAAAACATGCTCAAAATGAATTATTGTATGTAGATGTTGGGCTAGGTAACTTCATTTAGAATGTTGACACTAATGAATAGCCTATTGATCTTGATGTTAAACTTAAAGATGAAGGTGAAGTTTGGAAGATGTGTTTTGATGGGGCTTGCTCCAATATTATAAATGGAGTGGGGGTTCTATTCTATGCCCCCAATGGTAAGAGTTTTAATTTTTATTTTTAGCTATCCTTTGAGAGAACTCATAATACTACTAAGTATGAGTAACTCTTTATTGTTTTACGTATTTCTTAAAAACATGAAATTAAAAGCTTGATTGTCAAGGGTGATTATGAGCTAGTGGTAAAGTAGGTTTGTAATGCTTAAGCCACCAAAAATAAAAGGTTGAAATGATATCAATTTTTTTTTGGTATTTTCTTGAATTCTTTATTGCATTCAATAGTTTTTATCATGATATAATTTATAATGAATAATTTGATAGACTTTCAAGGTTAATTGATCAATTTGACATCATAAATACAAGCCCTCATTATTAGTATCAAGTGGAGGTACTTGTTAGGCCTTCAATCCTAGACAATGTTCATCATCGGTAGGTTTTTGATAATGATGAACAAATTAAGAGGTTTCCAAATTGTGAAGCTAAGTTTCATGATCATCTCATAGACTTAGAATCTATGGTTTAGGTTTGTGACAAAAAATAAACCTTGTTTGGGAAGGACATTATCCAGATAAAGATAAACATGCTTGTTAGATGATTGATAAGTTTAAAATCATATTTTGATGGAGCAGATATAATCAAGACTTAAGACTAATTTATTTCAAAGGATGTGATTGAGTGTAATTTAGGTTCTCATGAGAATCTAAGGAAGGTTTGACTGTGTACTCACCTAAGTGCAACTGAGAAACAAGCTTACATATAGCTATTAATAAAATACTAAGATTGTTTAACATGGTCTTATTCTAAGTTAAAATCATATAGGGAAGACTTGTTCTAACATGTCATCCCATTGTATCTTTATAGCAAGACTTTTAGGAAAAAATAGAGGCCTATTAATCCCATCTTGGCCACTAAAATGTGGGATGAGTTAAAGAAGCTAAGGGATGGTGGTATCATTTAGCCCATCAAGTATTCATCATGGGTTACAAATTTAGTCCTTGTGAGAAATGAAAATGGTGACATCCACTTGTGTGTGGATTTTTGAAATTTGAATAAAGCTTCTTTAAAAGATAATTATTCCTTGCCCAATATGAAAATATATTGCAAAGTGTTACAAGATCAAAGATGTTTCCCACTTTAGATGGCTTCTTGGGATATAACCAGGTTGTGGTGAAGGAATTTGAGAGACCCAAGACCCTATTTATAATGTCTTAGGGCATGTATGTATGTAAGAGGATGCCTTTAGGGTTGATGAATGTTGGTATAATGGTTTGGTGATCTATGGACATTGCTTTTATAGGGATTATTAATGAGTTTATAGTTGTGTATCAAGATGATATTATTCTGTACTCTAAGAATAGAGAAGAACATTTGGAGCATCTAGAGAAAGTGTTGATCAGATGTAGGGAGTTTGGAATTTCACTAAATCTAAAGAAATGTCACCTCAGAGTAAAAAATGCCAAGTTGTTGGGACATATAGTGTCCAAATATCATGTCATTATTGACCCCAATAGGGTAAAATACATTGAAAATGTTCACATCCCACAGTCCAAGATGGGAATTCAGTCCTTCTTTGCATAAAATAATTTCATAAGGAGGTTTGTGTCCAAATTTGTGGAGATTACTTTGCATATCACTTCTATGTTGAAGAAGGACCAAGCCATCAAGTGGGAAGAGAAGGCCATGTAGGCATTCAATGACATAAAATGACATTTAAATTCTACTCCTATTTTGGCTAGCCTTGATTACACTAAGCCATTTTAGATATTATCTTTTACATCATATAATGAAATTATTGTTATCCTTTTGCAAAAGAATGAAGATGGTTATGAGTAACCAATAGCTTTATTTAGTAAAGATTTTCAAGGTGTTGAATTGAATTACACCATCATAAAAAAATAATCCTTCACTCTCTTGAAGGTTGTTAAAGCATTCAGACCTTATATAATGAGCTCAAAGATTATTGCTTATGTCATGTATGCCATGGTGAAGGACATCTTGATTCAAACTAAAGTACCCATCAAGAGATGTAGGTGGGTTAGTAAGTTATAAGAGTATGACATGGATATTCAAACCACCAATTTATTTTAAGGTATGGGTGTAGCCCAGCTCATGGCTTAGACTAATTTACAAGATGTTGAGGTAAACATTGATATTTTAAATATTGATGGTTCATTGAGTCAATTTAACATGTGTCCATGCTATAAATACATTGTCTATTACTTGTGAAATTTGAATTATCCCCATAACTTGGATAATAATCAAAGAAGGACTCTTAATATTATTTCCCAAAAATACCTCTTGACTGAAAATGGACTTGCATGGAATAATCTGGATGGGGTTCTCCTAAGATGCATGATAGAAAAACAAATTGTTGACCTGATTGAAAAATTTCATAGTGGAGTATGTGGTGGCCATTTTTCACCTAAATTTATAGCTCATAAAATTTTGAGAGCTAGTTATTAGTGTCCTTCACTATTCAAATATATTTCTTAAAAAATTAGAAAGTGTGAGAAATATTAACGCTTTGCTGGGAGGATGAAAGCTTCAAGTTCTCTTATTTTGTAGCCTACGATAATTGAAGGCCCATTCAGACAATGGGGAATGGATTTCATTAGAGAAATTTTTTGTTCTTCAATCATTAGACATAGAAGGATACTATTTGTAACTGACTATTTCACAAAATGGGTTGAGATGGTCCGTACAAAGAAGACTACACAGTAGGTGGTTATGGATTTTTTTCTAAATCAAATTATTTATAGATTTGGTGTGCCTATCAAAGTTATTTATGATAATCCCATGATTTTTAAAGTTAAAACTTTAGTGAAATTATGAAAATAAAATGGGATTGAATTAACCTATGCTTTCAATTACAACCCTCAAGGAAATGGGCAAGCAAAATCTAGTAACAAGAACTTGCTTAAAATCATTAGAAGAACATTGGAAGAAGATAAGAAGTGAGGTGAATAGCTAAATTTTTCCTTTTGAGATGATATGATCATGCCCAAGAGAGCTATAGGAAAAATCCATTTTGAGATTTTCTATGGAGCTCAATTAGTTTTGCCTATGAATTTTTAGTTGCCAACCTATCAGCTCATGCATCAACTAGATGATGATGATAAAAGCAAACACTATGAAAGTAGGATGAACTAGATTATTGAGATTGATAAAACTTAAAGACAAGATCATGAAAGACCCCTCAAGTTCAAAAAAAAATCTGAACAAGATATTTGATAGGAAGGTCACTCCAATAAGCTTTTGAGTAGGTGATTTGGTTCCAATTTGGGATAACATGCATGAGGAGAAAGGTAACCATGGAAAATTTGATGCCTTATGTATGGGTCCCCATTCCATTGATTGATATATGGGGTAACATACTTTATTCCTAAGAGACTTGAATGGTGAAATACTAGAGCTATCAATCAATAGCAGACATCTAAAACACTTCATTGATTGAGTCTATAATTGTGTACATAATTGTATAGTGTATAGTCTTATTGTTTTGTTGATTTATTGCTTATTTTCTTTGGGCCTTACTTGTATAGTTTTCTTTCTTATTTTTGTTGTGTGTTCATTTTTAGATCCTCTTGATCTATTTTTGTAAGTATTCCATGTTTTGTTGAACCTTCATGGGTGTTTGCTAATAATTTACTCTAAGTGTTGACTCTATGACCCAATAGATTAGCAACTGATATTACTATCTAGGGTTATTTGCATACCCATAGGGGGTGTAAATTCCTAGGTGAGAGCCAATGTTAGTGCTTAAATTACACTAAAGTAACTAGGTCCTTTTTGATTTAAACATTCCTAATTCATAAAGCTAAGTTTAATTCATGTTTGAGCATCTCAAAACCCTTATTCTAATTTCCCTAGCTTAGGCCCTTTGGTTTAATTTAAAATTTGGTGGGAAGAATTTATGCAAGAATGCTTTAAATATGCCATGAACTTAATTTAATTTTATACTAAGGTTTGGTCATGTTTATAAACATGACTAAACCTTAGTCTAAAATTCATATTTGATCCCTTTTATATCCCATGGCCCTTGGTCCCTTTTATTTATTTTCAAGGTCTAGCTAATGCTTGGTCTCTTAAATATAAAATTAAGATCAAAGTCCTATACTATAAATTCTATCATATACAACAAAAAATTAGGATAAGACTTTATATTAAGTCATTTATTCCCTAAACTCTAACTTAATTATTTTAATTGATTAATTTGGAGCTAATCATAACTAACCTAGTGGATCAAAATTGAATGGTGCATGTTAACTTTAGAAGAGTTGATCCAATGGTGAATGATAAAAGCTAAAAATTCAAAAGGACCTAGGACATAGAATCAATAAGTGTCAAGCTCAAAGTACATGGTTAAAATATTGAGCATGTTCTTGTTAATCAATGGTATCTAGCAAAGCGTATAAATCCTAGTTGATGGTGAGAAATAGGTCAAGACTTCAAAAAAGCCCCAAGATGAGCAAGAAGGTGACAAGTTTCACCATCTCAAGGTAAGTTTGAAGATCTAATAGTGCATGAGTAATGTTGAAATGTAAAAGGTCCCAAGAGCTCCATGAGAGTGACAAGTTCCACCATCTCAATAGACCATCAAAAGATCTAATAGCACATGATAGATTCAAAATGTCAATAGACCTATAGAGAGATTTGAGAACATCAAGTGGCACCATCTCAGGTTCCCAAGAAGTAGATCAATGGTTTGTGGGCCCTTCTATAATTCAATAAGTCAACAAGCCTATGAGCAAGCACAAAGATGACATATGTCATAACCATGGTGAATGGAACAAATATCAGCCAATATCATTTAACCTCCCATATTTTTATTTGATGGTATGAGGTGAAGGTAGAGTTTTTAAATATCTTAGGCTAAATGAGAAGCCACCATGTCATATAAAGGAATTAGCCTGACAATGACTAACTATGTAGAATGTAAAAATCCCATAGATTATCTAAGTGGCATGATCTCGAGGGTCTTAACAAAATTTTAACATCTCACAATAAAATCTAATTATAAAGGGACACCAAGAGCCCATATAGTTACCAAATTGCATTCTCACATTCATCATGTAGACAAAGATTTGGTAGTGCTAGTCTTAGGTGGACTTTACAAATATCTAGACCTAATGTCATGTTGACATGTATCTTAGAGGTAATAGTCACATTTTGAATTAATGAATAGAGTGACATGGCATTGCCACATAAGCAAACAACTCACATTGAATATTCTTTTATAAAGGCATATGTAACTTATAAAGCATGTGGCCAATAGGTGAGTCAAAGTTAAACAAGGTTAATGGTAATGTTCGATCTTAGGTTTAAAGGATTGATGGAGTGCATTTGATCAAAGCAAGTGAGATCAATAACACAAGATGAAGATGGAAATTTTAATGGATCTAAAATTAAATATAGAAGTGGCACATGTCCAAATTGGAGCCAATTAAATGGTTTGGTCATTTTTGAGCCTCATGAATGCCTAGCTAGATCTGACATGGTGTGTCACATGTCAATATGTGTCAATATTTGGCTTAAGAGTTAAAATTGATGGTTTCTTCATGAATGGTCAAGAATTTAGAGAACATAAGAAGGTTTATGGGCCATTCCAAAGAGCATATTTTTGGCCATGGATCATTTTCTACCTCTACCATAGTTGGAGCATTTCAATGCCATCATTGCAAAAGTAGGTTGTTCCATGGTGTGCTTGAGAGGAAATGAAACTATCTAGGAGGTTCTAGCTATGCAAGTAGGTGGTCAAAGGAAACTCTAGATAGTTACACATGAGGACAAAACTTTTTTAGTCTTTGCCACAAAATTTCACCTTTTAGATCATGTAAAAAGGAATCTCTAGTCAAGAAATCAAAGGGTTTGCTGTAAATCTTCATCATTCTTTGTGGAGGTAGTTAGATCAATCATTTTTATTGAAAATGGATGAATATTTTAGGTGCGACAAGGAATATTTTATAGTTGGGAGCATCTTGGTATAATTAGGAGGGCTACTTTTTAATTTTGCAAGTTACAACCCACAGTCCCATATTTGAATAGTGTTCAAAATGTATAAATAGAGGGATTCTCTTCTATTGTGAAGGTTATTTTTGGTCTTTATTTTTCCTAAGTATAGTCTCTTCTAAATTTTGGGATCATGGTTGTGTGTTTATTTTTCCTCTCTTTATAAAGTGGTTGCATCTGTATAACTATTAGCAAGCTTTGAGAGAATATCTATATGTTTCCCCTATCCAATGTGGAGCAAATCCACCATGCTTGTCCCCATAACAACATTTTGAAACATTGGTGTAAGTAATATTTTTTTTCAAGTTGATAGAAAATACTTGTGGTTCTTTATTTTATCCTTTTAATGAAATGTTTTACATGTTATGTTGATTAGATATCTAGCTTTGTGCTTATGTATGGTTTTCATCTTGGGCATAGATATAGGTTATAAACCCATTTTTGCATAGATATTTGGAAATATTTTGTTGAATACCTCATTAGGGCACCATGGGTTCATGAATTTAGTAGGATAAAATATTTAAGATTCTAGTTTTAGTGTATGTTTTAGGGTTTTAGGGATAATTTAGGCATTTACATTATATTGGCACCAATGGATGCAAATTTCTCTTGTAGTGTCCATGGATTGCATTTTAGTTTTCATGCATACTTAAAATAAGTGATGTCATGTATGTTGAAATAAACCCTATTGTTTGAGAATCACCAGCACACCACAACCAATTTCTTTACAAATTAACTAAACTATCCTACCTTGTCCTAACCTATAAATATTAAACACTTGTTTCATATCATAAGTGTTATTTGATTACAAATGAATAAGAGCTTGCTTATATAATATGCATTTTCATGTTGTACTTTAAATATTAGAATTGAAGTCTTCCATCCATTCCTATTATTGAAAATTATTTATAATGAAGGTTGTAAGCACTTCTATATCTATCTTCAGTAGTTTGTATGTGATTTAGAGCATTTGTTCATTATGTGTGACAACCCTTCTCAAGTGGATTGAACAAGTTTGGTTGTGCCCTAGTCATATTTATGTCTCTTTGTGTCAAAACCCCTATGGAGGTTGACTTTTAAAATCTCTCCACCTAAGAAAACTACCCCTTAGGTCCTCTCACCTTAGTTTAGATAGAGCCAAAAGTAGTAGGGAGCTAATCATACCCTTTGTCATTGCCTCTTAGTCATTCTCTCCATTTGATCCATTCTTGATGCCAAACCATCCCCTAGATATAATGACATCCTAGCAAGTTTCTCATCTTTATTTTCCATTTTATTCAAGTATGCAAGGTTGAGTGAAAAAGGTATTCAACTAAGAACCAACATAGGTAACTTCCTAGGGCTTACCACTTAACAATACATCATAGATTAAAAATGGCCAAATGCTTTCTATGTAAAAATAGAAAACCTAGGTACTTCCTATATATAAAAGGTTCATGAAGGATTAAAAAAATTATATAACATTATCTAAGGCATGGCTGTTTGGGCGACACCCATCACTTCACCAATAATAATGAGTCAACTTAGCCAATAATGAAAACTTTCTATGAGTTTTAAGAGTACAAAAACATAGTTTCTAACTTTCAAAAAATGCTTTTAGGAAAAAAATGGGCATATTTGGGTTAAAAATCTTAGTGTCACCACTTTTATTACCACTTTTTGATCATGAAGATCCTAATTGGGTAAGGTGAAAGCATACGATGGATAGTCAAAAAAAACCTAAACTACTATTATTGTTATAGAACAAAGTCCTATAAAGATATCTAATACCATATTTTATGAACATCCTTTCATAAATAAATCAAATAAAATAACAATATGTAAAATTTATAACAAATTATCAATGAACATTGTTTAATAATTATAAACCTTCCTTGTATTCATATGTCACAAGTCTTTTTAAGGAGGAAACTTCCTTGAGAGTATATAAAATTATAAAATATAGATGAATCATTTTCATTCATTACGATATCAACATATATTAATTATAACCCTAAACCTAATACCCTTACAACCCTAACCCTAATACTCAATAATTAGCCTTACATATGCACCTAAGTTAATTACTAACTATTTTTATTACTCAAGGGTTGGACTTATATAAAAATGGGTGTATAAGCTATTTATATAAGACTATTATAATGTAAAATTAGTAACATATGGTTAGGAGATCAGGATCATAATACCTATAGTGAACCCTATATGTTCTTGATAATTTTACTTTCACCCCCTTTTCAAGCCTCTTAAACATCTTTGTATTTTTCTTATACACGTATAAAAATATAAAAAGATACAACATTTAATAATTAATGTGGAATATAATTGGTATTCATTATATTGTTATTTTGCATTGCTTAACTCCTTCCTTCATCTCATGCATCTTTTTATCTCTTATATTATATTTGTAGCAACAAATTTATTATGGTCTTAAGAACTAGAAACCTTATTGTTACCTACTATTTAACCCTTTTTTAGGGGTTAGTGAGAGAATATCCTATTCAAACAAATGGATAGTTTATTATAAAATTAGTCCAATTAAATAATTTAGATTCATAATAATATTATTATTGGATGGTATTTTAGCACAAATTTATCTCATAGATAATAGAAAAGCAATGGAGCTAAACATAGAGACTAATTTAAAAACACACTATATATTATTATATCCTCAAACCATAAATATTTTGTATTATATATTCATTCAAGTATTAAAAATATATAGGAATGTATTTCCTATAAATATGGTGAACCATATCACCATAAATATCTCCTCATATCCCTATGAATATGCAATATCTTATATGTGTAATATTGTTGTAACATACAACAATATAACAACTAACTAATATATTCTAAACAAATATATATAATAGTAAATTATTACTTTCATAGTTATTCACACAAATTAATTATAGGATTAATAATTTACTAATATCCCTCCCTTAGGCCTTACATGGTAATTTGTGTTTCAAAGGACTTAATGAAAGTGGAGAAGGAACACATCAACTTCTCATCAACCATTCACTATCAATAACACATCAATTAAATTAGTGTGGTAACTTTGAATAGATACATATACCATCAACCATTCACTGAGGGAATCACATTAACCAATATAGTATGGGAACTTACAATTAGGAAACATCTATTCAACTTTCATTCATGTATCTCCAAAAACTAGATCAAACATAATCATATGCCAATGCATAGTTTTAGGTTTACATAATACTATCTAAATCTTGTTGCACATGACCACTAATATGCAAATAACACATCTTGTATTTACTCCATGTGAATGTAATGGATGTTTCACTAGCTGATCATCTTCATAAAAATGTATGATAATCATAGGATCTCTACAGTTAGTTTCTCTCCTATATAACTATTACCACATTCCATGACACTTTTCTCTAATCCAACTAGGGTAAATAGGAAATACCAATCTTATTTATCATAATATAAATGAGTGACAAGAAATGTGTGTGTGTGTGTGTGTGTGTGTGTGTGTGTGTGTGTGTGTGTGTGTGTGTGTGTGTGTGTGTGTTTGTGTGTGTGTGTGTGTGCGTGTGTGTGCGTGCGTGTGCCACTATAATATAAGCTCCCCTTCATTAGTGGCTATTGAGAGGAATAAAAAGCCTCCATCCTCTAGTGTCCTCCAACCTCCAAAAAATTACTACTTACTCAATAAATATATTGATGAAGCTCAGATGCATGAAGTTTTTTTAGTATAACTCCCCCCCCCATAATTCATATGTCACATACAAGCAATAATGCATCCATAAAACAAATGTTTTTATTTTTACAATTTTAACACTTTTGAATTTTTTATTTTGACATAAATGATGACAATAATGAATCCTTATAGAAAAAAATACTAAATACACTAAAATTTATATTTTTGAATCTTAATACAAGATAACAACCTTTATAACTTGATTTTCATTAAATACTATGAATTTTTAAACCTAATGACATAGCTGACAAAACTAATTGACCATGTAATAAAAAAAATAAGCCTATCTTAAGCCAAGACTTAATAAGGATTGATTTTTTTTTAAATGTTGCCTAAATCTATATAGACTATTAAAAACAAAATTTTCTATACTAAAATAGAACTTAAACTAAAAACTTGACATTATAATCTTAAATTAAAAACTAAACTATATTGAAAATAATAGACTTGTTAGAAGTGCAACTTGGGGCGAATGCATCAAATACAATGCAGTGTTGACTCAAAAATTGAGTGCAATATACATATCACCTTCATCTTACCACATTACACATAGTTTACAAAACAAAATTTACATGTACATGTCTTAATTTTTGGTAGATCATATGAATACCAATGAATAAGGTTGCATATTACAATGAATAACAAGATGATAGAATCACAACATTCAATTTATCTACATGGGTATGATGACAAATTGAGCATTGATGTTATAATAAATAATTTAATTTGATCTTCTTTTAGAACTTGAATGAGCCTGTTGTGGTCCTTGAAATTTACAATGGTGTCCTTTATTGCATATTCATCTCCCACAAAAATCATGAAAATTCCACATAACTTGAATTTGAATTCAATAAATAACATGATAGATCTTACCCATACTAATTTAGACTATTATCTAATGGATATGAACTAGTGTACAATGAAATTGGGAATAATGCAATGATAGCTATCATATATTAGACCCATGGTTATTGTGTCAATTTAAATGTAAAATCTTATTGAAGAATTTATGATTTAAATAATGGATAACATAGATCTAGATGATGTTGGACAGATTTATATGAGACAAAATCTATGGGACTTGGCTAGTTAGATCACTATAGATCTACCGAGGTTGATCACAATTAATACACTATATAACTTAGGTGTTCATGAACATATATTAGGATGGATTTTAGAAAATCATGCTAGTATAGAATAGAGTATGTCATCCTCCTCTTTGGATTCACTACTTCATAGATTTCAAATTTATAGATTGCAGTTTTTATAACATTAAAATATAACTTTTGAAGAATATTATTTAAAAAGATAAGATTAATCATCATATAATCAATAATGTCTTGATTGTATGCCTTTCTTAATACCACCAATTACCCTATCAATTGTAAATAGTAACTTGAAACTTTTCAAAGAACACTTTAAACAATGCTAACCTGTTAGCATAATCTTGTATAGAAATTTATAGAAATAAAAATCTTTTCTTTCATCCATAAGAGCAGAGAAATGGATACCCCTTCATGCTTATTAATCCATCATAGGTAGGATTTCCATGTTTTGATACCAATTTTATGTATTGGATGAGATTTTAGCATGGATTTATCTCACAAATAATAACAAAGTAATGAAGCCAAACACAGAGACTAATTTAAAAACACACTATATATTATTATATTCTCAACCCATGAATATTTTGTATTACGTATTCATTCAAGTATTATAAATATATAGTAATTTCTTTCCTATAAATAGGGTGAACCATATCACCACAAATCTCTCCTCATATCCCTATGAATATTCAATATCCTATATGTGTAATATTATTGTAACATACCATAATATAACAACTAACTAATATATTCTAACCAAATATATCTAATAGTGAATTATTATTTTTGTAAATATTTACATAAATTAATATGAGTAATAATCATTTCTTAACATAATCAAATATAGTGTTGAAGTATGGTAAATATAAAAATCTAATTAAAAGCAATAATTTTAATTTAGAAACATAAAGAGGAAAAAATATTTAGACTATTTACTGATGTGTAGGTGAATCTAGTATATGTGGGTACATGAGAAGGTAAGATAATGTTTCACAATGATTTATCAAATTTTGAATAATTGTTTTCTATTAGCCTAAACACTACTATTGGGATCTAGACACTACGTCAATACTTCTATCCTAAATATAAAACTTATGTATGGTACAAAATACATGTCCTTTTTCTAATTTGGCCAACTATGCCTTATAGGTTTCATTATTTCCTTACACATTGTCAACTCAGATCATGTGCACAGTCTTGGATATTAGTATTTTGATAAAAACCCTAGATCCCCCAACTTGGGCATGTATAAATACTCAACTTTCAATGAGTGCTACTTACATATCCATATACTCTAAATGGGGCCTTTGATCAATCCAAATTGATTGATGCATTTCTCCCCCTAATATGGGCTTTGTGTGAAAATTTGTGAAATATGTTATATGGGAGTGTATATAGTGATCTAGCTTGTAACTTTGAAAAATAATACTCATGGGTTGTTATTTAAATTCTTTAAATTTGTTAGAAGATTTATTTTGCTCCTTATTTATAAATAAATAATAATATATAAGTAAAACTCAATTTCATAAATGATTGTGTGTTGGAAATAATATGACTAAGAGGGGGGTGAATCAATCTTCAAAACTTTTCATTAAATTCCACTTAACCATACATGAAACATTTTAACAAGCATGTACATCTTAGCAAGCGTAAGCATCAAAACAGAAGAGTGTGAAAAACATAAACACATCATATAAGTGGGAAACCCTCTAGGAGAAAAAAACCCACCGATGAATAAAATATACTATCATCCTAAAATATAATCATCGATCTTTAGTGAAGACCCACTTCACATGGAGCAATAACCCCAACTATCTCAACACCAACTCAGCTAGGCTTTATCAAGCACCCACTTGCAAGGAGGCACCAACCCCATAGATGATTCAACACCAACTCAACCACCTAACTGTTTAATCAAAGTCAAAAACCTTTATTGATTATATAATAGATGATGACCTACTCCTTCAACTCTTTGATCACTTCTAACCCTCTCAAACTATCCTTCAACCTTATTCACTCAAATATCCCTCTTCATGGCTTGATTAGGTCCTTTGACCTTGATATTCATATGAAAAACATCTATTAGATATTCATAACATTTCTTTGATGGTATGTATGGCCTCCTTATACTCGCTAATGATCTATGGCATTCACTTATCCTCTTTTACTCTCTCATAATTAGCATTCTCTAAGCATACCAAATAGGCCTTAACTGCCTTACTTTTATACAAGTCTCACAATTTCATCTTCATTAACTTAGCACCTTTAACTCAGTCAACTCTATCTTCTACAAAAAATCTATGAAAGATAAGCACTTTCATATAGGGTCTTCTTACTCACCTGAGAAACCAATCACACATAGATATGCTTGGGAGAGTTTAATTTAATTTCTAATCGCTTGTCTAATCATATCAAATTATTATGAGCTCTTTAGAATAAGATCTTCACTATCGGGTCATTATTAGGGTTTTATGAGTATTTAGACCATATTCCAATCTTAAAAATCATTCATAAACTTATCTATATTTTCTATAAACTAATGCATATAAATCTTATCTATAAGCCTTCCTCATCTACCATAAATAGCTTAGGTTCTCATGCAGATGCTCCGCATGCCAACGAGCATTGAGAAAACCTTCTCAAGTATAAAACTCTTCATTTTGTGCATTCAAGAAACCTTAAAACACTTTTTCAAGTATTTTCTTTCAAACCTTGATCTAAATCTTCATGCACATTCTTAAAATAACTTGAATCACCTCTGTCAATGTTTACCTACTCATTCATGCCATGAAAACTAATCTTGTTATCTCATCTAGGCACCATCTTTCTTCTTTCTTTTTAATCCTTGACCAACAAATATTATTATGCCTTGAATCAGACCTTTTATCCACACTATAGACTCTACCTCAAAACTCTCATGTGTTACAATTTCCCTTATGTATTCTCAAGTAACCTCATAGACTAACTCTTCTTTGGAGTTTCAATAGAAGTTATTTAGAACTACTTACAATTATTTTGAGCTCGACTATAACATATTTAGAATTGTGTACATAGATCTTTAGAGCTGACATTATAATCATTTTTGAGGTCCTCAACACCTCAATATATACTAAAATAATATATCTCATGATCAAACATCATCAAGTGTTTTTTGGAGCATTCTCATCTTTGTATCTCATTCAGATCATCTTTAGAACTACTTACATAAATCTTCATAACACACAACTTATTTGTACCTCACTCATTTCATCAAGCCACCTAAAAATGATATCTCATAAGGTCTAGAAAAAGCATTACAAGTTTATTTACACTATTTTTATTGACATGTACTCATTCATGTTTCTTCTCAATGATTTCACTTAAGCTAACATTATAACTTTCTTTAAATAATATTATTTCATCACAAAAATAATACTTATTGTGTTGATAGTTAGAACTTATCATATACATTCCTCAAAGATCAGTATATTCACAAGGACCTTTGAAATCAATGATATTAGATTGACATCAATGAAATAACCATGCATCTACATAAGAACTTTTGGAATCAATGATAACATTAAACATCTCAAAACTCAATGAAAATGTTCAATAATCTCTCCCTTAAATAATGATAATGTTCAACAATCTCGCCCTTTATCATTGATGGAAAACCATCTCAAAAAACATTATCAACCACTCTTGATGGCAATCATCTTTTAGATTGGTTCTTACCTTTTCTTTCTCACTTCTTGATCTTTTTGATAGTTCTCCTTTTCTTATCTTTTCTGATCTTGCCTCTTTTATCTTCCTTTATGATCTTTCTTTCTGAACTTTGGTAATATTTCTCCCCCTTTGACATTAATGACAAAGGTATTCCATAATTATCATCTCTTTCAGAATGACCTTTAAATTATTATATTATTTCAACATAAATCAAGCTTAATCAACAATATAAATAGTTCCTCCTCAAACCAAGCATCCATCATGATTTTGTTAGCAGTATACATCAAAGATTATCTTCAACTACTGAAATGATACTCTTTTCCCTATGAGTTGATACTATGTCTCAAAGACACAAGATGACACATAGTCTTCTGAAACCATTCTTAGAAACTTCTCAATTAGGTCACTCTCCTAGTTGATTCATAATAAAACTCAACAAACAGAGTCTATGATTCATCTCAGACACAATCTCTTCTTATCTCTATGCATATCAAAAATCAATCACTTTCTTGACAAAGAAAAAAGAGTTACCAAGCTCCCCCTTATACCAAGCATATCTTCTTTTATAAGAAGTATGAACTCAAGATCACATACCTTTCTTGGCATGGTTGAAGAATATACCCAACTCTTAACCATACATATGGCTATCTTATACTTGATACCCACTAATATTAACTAATACCAACTATAGAAATAGGGCCTCTGCCTTTGTCTTCCTAGATCTAGATCAATTACTCATAACAAATAGATCACAAAATCTTACCTCTTATATACCAAATTTTTGCACTTTAAATTTATATACCTAATAATATCCATATGTCTCTCATCATGATGCCTTATACACTTCAAACCATAGAGTTATCAACACAAGAATGGATAAAATACATCTTCATCTCCTTGCTTACAACATTAACAACCTAAAATCTTCTCAAAAGAAACCATCCTTATTTGCATCCTCATGCTTCTATTGATATAAGAATGTCTCCATGAAGCCTAATGGAGCCACCCCTTTTTCAAATGTATCTAAACAAGATAAACTTAGGAGATTCCCAGATCTCCATACTCTTTTGAAAAGACTAAATATTCTTCAACATTCTTTTAGACTTGAATATCACTTTAAGCTTGATATCATCATCAAACTTGTCATCCTTATTCTTTTCTTTGACTTCCTTGTCAACACATATAGATAATAAATTTTCTTGGCATTCCTTAATTGATTTAAGCTCTACATTAGCAAACATCCCACTTTGGTTTATGAGTTGATCATGGCTCACCTTGTCATTTTTATTTTTCTTAGTCAATTATTCATTCTTATTGCTTTGATCAATATTATAAGAATCAAGACCACTCTTGTCTCCTAACATGTGGCTTTAGCAACCACTATCTATACTCTAAGATTTCATAGAGTCTTGATCTTTAGTATTTTTATCCTTCTTTACATTATCTACAAATTTTGACTTCTTGATCCATTTCTTTGTGGTCCTTTTTATCTTTATTAGATTACCTTCTAAATTTTTTAGGATAGAATCTTACAATGTGTCCTATATTATGACAACTATAATAAACCACATTATGCATACCATTTGTTTGATGATGATTATGATATTATTTTGAATAATTGCTTCAACTTCTATAGTTCTATGATTACTCATTTTTTGAGGGTATTTTACATTATCTTGTTCTACGTCCAATTTGACTGCATGTATAATAGTAACCATTGAAATAATTAACATACCTTATAGCATTCAGTTGTTTGATAGGTCTTTCTATGTTGACCTTCTTCTCTTAAATAGTATTCTTCTTAATTTGAGGTGCCTTATTTTGGTCTTCTTTGAATCGAAGACCTATCTTGTCACTTTCAAAATTTTGACTACTTAAAATATCATCTAGAACCTCATTTTTCTTTTTGAATTTCATAAATCTCTTCACCTTACTAGATGCCTAATCCAACTCAGCTCTCAGAGATTCTATTTTAGTTTCATATTTTTTGTAGTCTTCTTCTTTATCCTTTAGTCTTGTTGTCACAATCTCTATCTGGGTTTCAACTTTTTGGATGATCTCTTCATACTCCTTGGAAGTATTTCTCAACCTTTCCTCAAAAAAATAAATCTATTTATCATAGTCCTAAACTAATGTCTTTAGTTTATTATTATTATTCTTCACATTCTTCAACTCTTGTAGGGCACTTACCAGCTCTACCTCAATAACCACTTTATCTTCTTCATTTTCATAATATACTTCCTCATATGATTATACATTATTCATAAAGCCTTTCTCATTTGAACAACCCTCATTATTTGATTTTATGCTTTTGAACAAAGTTTCATTATTATCATATTCAAATTCATTCCTATCATCTTCACTATCAGATGTGTCTAAATCACTTACATTTGATGAACTATCTTATTTGGTGTATAAGTTTTTATTATTGAATGGCCATTTCTTCCCTTTATTCATCTTTAAATCTCTCTTGTTCTTATCATAATTATAGACTCTTCTATCATCTTTATGAGATTCATCATATTCTTCATTATGCTTAGATCTATCCTTATTAGGACACTTGGTTGCAAAGTGACCAATCTTTCCACATTTGAAATATTTGAAGGGTAACTTACCCTTGTAATTTCCTAAGCTAAACCTCAATTTTATCAAAATGGCTATGATTTCATCATCATCAATATCTAAACATACCTCATATTTCACCTTTTTGGCCTTCAAATTTTTTTAAACCTTAAAATATGCTTCATTCTTGGGAGGTCTTCCTTTATTTGATCTCATCCAATAGGTAGTCAAGATTCCATGAAGTCCATCCATCTCTAGCTTATCCAAATCTTTCATCTCTTCTACTATAGATACCTTACAATCAAATTTATGAGTTAGTGATCTTAATGCCTTTTTAATAACATTGGAATATTTCACTTCTTCTCATAATCCTCTTCTGATATTGATAACTTCATCAACCCTCAATGGGTAGGATGTAATAGTTTCATCTTCATTCATCCTCAAGTTTTCAAACTATCTTCTATGGGTCTACAACTTGGCCATATTTACCTTGGTGTCTCCTTAATATATGGTCTTTAATTTTATCCCATGTATTTAATTAAAACATAATGCATTACTTTTATAATATTTTCCTCTGATATGCCACATAGAATGGTATTCATTGCCTTGGAGTTATTTTCACTAGCTTTTTTACTTGTTACATTTTTGGCAAAATTGGAGGTGTAATATAGCCATCCATAAATAACTATCAAATATCATGTCCTTGTAACATAAGATATATCTCCATTCTAATACTTTAGAAGTCATAGTTAGATCCATTAAATAATAGATCCTTATTGGTAGATAAACCACCTTGGGATTGTTGACTAGTCATCCTTGCTTCTTAGGATCTCCTTTAGGCTGTCAAGCCTATTCTAAAGGACCTACTCTAATACCAATTATTAGAAAAAATATGACTAAATGGGGGTGAATCAATATTCAAAAAAATTCATTTAATTCCACTTAACTATAAATGAATCATTTTAACTAGCATGTATATTTTTGCAAGCATAAACATCAAAACATAAGAGCATGAAACACATGAACATAGATTATGTGTGGGAAAACTTCTAGGGTTATAAAACCCATTGATGAAGAAAATGAACTACATTAATATAATATAAACATCAATATTTATTGAAACACCCAGTTCATATGGATCACCAACCCCATATAACTCAACAATAACTCATCTAGGCTTTAGCAAGCACCCACTTACAAGGAGGAACCAACCCCTTAGATGACTCAGCACCAACTCAAACACCTAATTTTTTGATCACCTTTAGAAACCCTTGTTACATCTATAATATATTTTTATCTACTCTTTCATCTATTCACTCACTTATATCCCTCTCAAACTATCCTTTATCCTTCTTTTCTTAACTATCCCTCTTCATGGATTGATTAGGTCTTTTGACCTTGATCTTCATATATAGATCCTATGTTAGATATTCATAACATTTATTTGATGGTCTCCATGACCTATTTATACTCACCAATGATTTATATCATTTTAAATAGGCCTCAACTACTTTTATTTTATACAAGTCTCACACTTTGATATTCATTCACTTAACACCTTTGACTCGATCAACTTTGTCTTCTACAAAAAAACTTCAAAAGATAAGCACTTTCTTGTAGGTTCTTATCACTCACCTGAGAAATAAATCACACCTAAAGATGCTTTGGAGAGTTTAATTCAATCTTCAATCACTTGACTAATCATATCGAACTATTATGAGATTGTTAGGGTTTTATGAGGGTTTAAACCATCTTCCAGTCATAATGATCATTCATAAAACTTATCTCCTCTTTCTAAACACCAATTCATGGAAATTTGAGCTAAAACCCCTCCTCATCTACCATGAAAATATAAGTTTTCATGTAGATGTTGCATGTGCCAATGAGCACTAAGAAAACTTTTTCAAGTAGACAACTCTTCATTCTATGCACTTGAGAAACACTAAAACACTTTTTCAAGTCTTTTCTTGCAAACCTTGATATGAATCTTCATGCACATTATCAAAACAACTTGAATAATCTTTATCAATTTTCACCTACTCAGTCATGTTATGAAAATTGATCCTGTTACCTCATTTAGCCACCATCTCTCTTCTTTATTTTTAAGCCTTAAACATTAAGTATTTTTATGACTTGAATCAAACCTTTTAGCCATACTATAAACTCTACCTTGAAAATATATTTTGTTTTAATGTCTCTTGTTTATGCTCAAGTAACCTCATACACACACACTCATATTTAGAGTTTTAACATAACATCTTCAAAGTTACTGATCTTTGGATCTCGATTGTAGTATCTTTGGAACTATGTACACATATCTTTAGATCTAACTTTCTATTCATTTTTAAGGTTCTCAACACCTCATATACAACTTCATATAATATTTCTCATTCTCAAACACTATCAAGTGTTATTTAAAGCATTTTCATCTTTGTATCTCATTCAGAGCATATTTAGAACTACTTACACAGATGTTCATAACACAACTTCATCTTCTAAGCTCACTAATTTCATCATGCCACCTATAAATTTTGTCTCACAAAGTCTAGATAAAGCATTACAAGATGATTTACACTTTTTGTGCTAACCTATACTCATTCATGATGCTTCTCAATGATTTCACTTAAGCTAATATTAGAACATTCTTCGAAAAATATTATTTCATCATAGCAACAATACTTACTCTACTAACAATTAGAACTTATCATACACATACCTCAAGGCTCAGTATCTCCATAAGGAAATTTGACATCAATGATATTAGATTGAAATAAATTAAATAAGCGTACATATACATAGGAAATTTTTACATCATTGACAACATTAAACATTAAATCTCAACACTCAATGACAATGCTCAACAATCTCTCCCTTAAACAATGACAATGTTCAACAATGTGAGTTTGACATGTGTTTTTTTTGTAATCACTAGATGATAATAAATGTCATTTTTTTGTATTATAACACACTTTTTGAAATTATATCATTATAGGTTTAATTAATATAAATAATTTAACCAATCCATGTCAAAATATTTGAACATTTGACCATTTTTAAGGCTCAAACACTAGCATCAACTCTGGGACACTAGCATTGACATTAGTGTGTCCTAGTTTGGATGGTAGCATCTAGGATAATAAAAAATTGTTAAATATATTTAAATACCAAAGTAGTATATAAATTAGGTTTTATGTATATTATAATCTACATGTAATTTGGGTAATCAAAATATTAGGGTCAGACTATAGGATAAACATTTAAGCACATTGAGATGGAAAATATGAGCCTTTTAGTAGTGAGAAGTTCATGAACTAAAGGTTTGAGCCATTAGTAAAAAAATTGAATTTTACAAGACTATTTTATTATATATAATCATTAAATCCCACCACATTTAATATAGTAATGCATAAGGGTGAAATTACTAGTTTAAAGCAAATAAATGTGTATTATGGTGTGTAAAAAACACCTTGTCTTTGCTTGAGCCCTATTTAAATTTTTTGTTTATGTATTACCTAAGACCAAGATAGTTTTAAATTTTAATTGGTGTATATAATCTAAAATTTTAATAATTGAAATACTTGAAATAAAAGAGATCAAGGAAAGCGTACACATGTGTGTTGATACAACCATGTTTCCCAGTGGTAGTTTACTTTGGTAATGATACTTCATTGTTGAAACATTGGAGAAATATGTCCACCACTAAAAATAAGATATGTGAATAGAGAATCAAAGTGTGATCATTCCCCAAATCCATTTCAAGGGTGAGTTGTGCCAAGGCCATTGAGATCATTGAATCTCAGTTGCACAACTCAAGTATACATAATCTAGTCAATCTCACCTAGGTTATATGGTGTAACTATATCAATGTAAAAATGGAATTAGTTTCAAGGCCATCAAGGGTGATAATTCTTAACCACATGACTCAAGGGATCCAACTTATGAATACAATTAAATCTCAATCAGTGCATCTTGGTAAGGTCAATGAATAAATGTGTATATAATATGAATATGTATTTTTAATTTGGTACATTTTCATGGCATATTACCCTATAATATTTCTCATTATTAATTATTTATCAAATGTAAAATATTATCTATAAATTATGTATAATATATGTCATATTAATGAAAAACTATGTCTTGGATCTATAAAATTAGTGTCAAATGTATGAGATTATGACCCTTGTGTATATTTTAATAATGTAAATTCTATGAAATTCTATAAATTTTTTAACTAATTATATGTGGAATCATGTCTCTATGACATGACCCCATTGATATCCCCCCATTTTTAGGTGAGAGGAATGTAATGTGATAGTCACATTATTGCAAAAGGATAAGATAACCATGCTATATTTATATCAATCATGTAGAAAATAAGCATATATTGGTATCATGTCTAAGTAGATTTAAAAATAAAGCTCATAGTATCAAGTCACAATAAAACCTAAGATATAGATCATGAAAACATCTAGAACTATCAAGCACAAGCTCAATAATTAGTTAATCACACATAATATCACTCAATGTCACATAAAAGGGGTCTGAGGAGACCACAAACAAGGGGCATGCTAAAATCCTACACACTCAAAGGAGAGGAAATTTTCAAATGTCTACATACCAAACAAACAACAATCATGGTAATATGACCAATAAACAATGAACATGTTTAACTATTCCACATTTGAGATAAGGTAGTGAATAAAAAGTACACTCAATTAAAACATGAGATAATTTGAATAGGTGAAATATAAGAAAATATAATTAGCATATCATACTTTTCCATACATACATGTGTTATAAAAATTCCCTATAGCATATTATATCTATCACATTGTGTAAGATGTAAACATGGGTATAGATATGTGTAAGCATTAGTATATAATATAAACATGATAATTTGAATTTATCACAAAAAAATATCATATATTAAACCATGATTAATCAAAGTAGATGCCCCCAACATATTGTGTCATGTGGGTGGAAGAAAATTCCAACATCTTTATGTACATGTATCATGGATCTAGTCTACACATGTATCATACTCAATAACTCATGAAATATATCTGTGTATAAATATGAAAAGGATATTTTATCTACTAACATTAGTAAAAAACATATGCAAAATATAGTAGGCATATAAGTGCTAATTATTATTTTTATTTGATTTTTTTAATATTTTCTTGATTTATTTATTTTTTGAATGTTTTTGGGTATTTTGAAATTTTAGGGAATAAAAGGCTCGCCAATAATCCCATATAAGGGATGTTCATAGGGTGATCTAGGATCAAGAGTGAGTACAACATACTAGTCATACTACCAAGAATCATTTGTATGTACCAAATCTAGATCTGAAGAATCTATATTACTATGTCTATACCTCATAGGAATTTATGATCATGAAGTACTAATATAATTTTTAGTTGTTTATGGAACCCATTGTTTATGGAACCCATTGTTTATTTATTTGTGATTTATTTTATTACACTATAATTATTGGTGTTTTAACATCTCTAAAACATTTTTATATGCTCTTATAAATTGGTTGGGTCATGTAAGTGTAGAGGAGGGCTTTATAGAGTCTACTATGTATCTTTAATACAATGACATCTCAAGTATCAACCACTTAGGAAAGGTGACTACATTTTTTGCTTACCCTTTATCTCATCATTAACCTTAATATGTTTTATAATTAATTTCCTTATAATAAACTCATCTTGTTGTAGTGGATGCTCATATTAAACCCCTAAAACTATGATTACCCTATTGACATGAATATACTTGAGACGTTTATGGACTTCAGAGGAAATTGCATGGAATTCATAAATCAAAGGTTGTCTTGATAACATATCAAATACTCTTGTATGTGTTATAACTAAAAATGTTTTGGTCACATATGTTGGACCAACTTTTAATGGTAAATCAATCTCACCAAAAACTTATTGTACTTTCTCTTTGAATGCTTTGACCATCTTGGTCATAGTGTGTAAATAATCATGTGTATATCCCAAATGTGTGACTAATTTCATAGTACATACATTCTCACTATAGTAATTATCAACCATAACACTATGTAAATGATGATCATCAATATGTTCTCTAATAAATAATGAGTGAATATTTGAGTGATCATGCATAATTTCATTATCATCTAATATAATAGAAGGCCTATGATCCATAAGAGGTATATCATGTGTAAGTGTGATAATAATCTCATATAATGGGTTATCATAATTTTATAGAGTGAAATTTTCATTTCATGTGCTTCCTTATAGTGATATTATAATGGGTTTTTGAATATATTTTGGTTTTTATGGTTACCATGTTGTGATCTTGAATCTTTTGGAAAATCATCAAATGTGATATTTTCACTATAAATGAGGTCTTGTGATGAAATTAAACTTATTTTATTATATCTTTTACTAATTATTCTTATAATTTCATTATTATAACAATATTAATAATCACACATTTATATTATCTATCTTTATTATATACCAAGCCCTTTATTGGTATAAGTCTTCTCACAAATTTGACTCATCTCAATCCCTTAATTTATCTTTAATAGGGTTTTTACAAATTCATAACATATTAATTTATAATAAAATATACCAATAACTTTAAATTTATACTCTATATTAGCAAGATGTTTGATCCCATTTTAAAAATATATAACTTGATACTCAAACCTTTATGTCAATCTTAAACCAAAATATAGAAAAATAGGATATTCTTACCCTTAGATCTATCTTTATATAATTAGTATTCAAAATTTATATTATTTAATATATAAAGGGTTCTATCCTTTCATTTTTTATTATTTAATCCAATCAATCCATTCGCCTTGTCAATAAACACTTTATATTTGACAGAGATAATAAAACAAGATTTTAGATCCTGTAATAAGACTACAAATAGGGATTATTTATTAACTTATCATATTATTATATATATTCCATGGAATCACTTTAATCACCTAATAAATAATCTATTTAAAACATCCACAAAGTTATAAACACTTTGATTCAGTCCTCTTTATATTATGTTTTCTTTTGAACTCTAAGAAAGGGTTTCTAAGCCTTATTAACTAAAACTCAACCTTATTGAATATGATTCAAACTATAAAAATAAATTTAATTATTATTAAATTATTAAATAGATTCTTTGTAAGAAAAATCAACTTATTTAATTGATTTGTTTCTTGGATCTTACTTGAAATGGAAGAAAATGATGAAAATAGGGTTAGTCCTAATTGTGCAAGCCTACAAACCTTAAAACTTGCATAAATTACCTTATACGCACTCTATAAAATTTAAACCACCTCCATTACCTTTAAAATCCTTACCTCTATCTCCATTATAAGTTTTAAACTTGTAACATTTGTCTTCTAAGGGTTATGTTCTCTTTTGGGCTCTTTAACAATATTTAGATATAAGACACAGGCTTGTTGGTTAAGAAACAAGAATATCTCTTTACTTTAGATTTATTTGACCATTTATAATATTTTTAATACCTTGTATATATTTTATCCAAGATCTTTATTTATTTTCAAGGCTCTTTAATGAATATTTTTAGATATTTTTCATATTTGTGAACTAAACCCATGTTTTAGCTTGTTTACAGGTCTTATAAGAACACAATCACCCATAACTTGACTCCTAAAAGTATTTAAGGAATTAAATATATTATCATATATAAATAATATATTTATTAATAATATTTCCAAATTTCATCATTTTTGAATAGTTAATTTGTGAAATATAGGTATTTTTGTTTACTAACATTAGAATAGGGTTTAAATTCTCTTGAAATAATCAAGAATCGATAAAAAGATATAATTTCACTTATAATGATTATTTTCAAATATTTTCACTTATAATTAGTTATGATTATATTTTTTCAACATTTCCAATCATTAACTAGTCTTGAATAATCTCTTCATGAGTAAAAATATAACTTTCCTTTAAAGTTTCATAATTAAGACTGTATTTTCAAACTTGGGAACTTAGATTGCAAGATATATTCACTTTCAAAGGTTTTATCTCCTTGATTAAAATATAAAAAACTTATCACACTTTTTTAATTATGTTCTTAGGCTCATCATCATAAAATCATGTAGAAAATCAATTTTCCCATGACTAAGTTAGACAAAACCCTATTTTCTCAAGCATACATCTCATAAATCATCACAAAACATAATACAAGATTAAGGAACTATCAAGAGAATTTAATTACATGTTCCATATGTATAATAATACATTACAAGATTACAATCAAGTAACCTTTGATAATTTATCTTCAAAACATCTTTACAATTTTGTAAACTTATAGATTACAACTTTTGATAATTACACAAGAATTTCTATCAAGAAACCCCTTACAATTTTAGTCTTTTATACTTATTTTATAGCTTTATTAGGCTCCTCCATATATGATATGAAGCCTTATATCTTTAAATAATATATCCATACTTATTTTAGTCTTATTTTAAGACCAAACATTTCTCAACTTTTAATGAACATACTGAAATTATCCTCCTTCTACGTTGGACCTCCTTCTAGATAAGTCTTAGGATATATTTTCTTGAGGTTGGAGGTAAATACATAATTGAAAATTATTAATAGACCTTAAATATTATTTTAAAAAGTATCAATATTTACATAACATACCAAAACCCTTCCAGAGTACATCAACAAGTTTGAATTATAAAATTAATGATTTTAGTGGGAAAATTCAAATTTGATATAAAGAGCAATTTATTGAAACCCCACTAACTTTGACATATTCCTAATAACTGAGAAAGACATTAAATTCTTAAACATGCCTAAAATAAATATAAATTTATTATTAATCAAATTTTGTATTTATCTGACATGACCTTTAAGACTGACAAAAACACACATTGAATTATCAACATCACATTTACTAAAAGCTGATGTTGCTCCTACATCATCTTGTATCTTGTACTTCAACTTGTAACATATATTTCAACCACATTGTGATAGTTGAAATGATAATTTTTATCATTTATTTTTGGTGAATTTTTACTTGTATCAATCACAAATGTATGATGGAGATATATCAAATGATATTCCACTATCTTCTTAAGGAGTGAAGCTAGAGACTCAAGTGATACTTTAAATTTTATCTTAGGTGCATTAGAAAATTTGAGCCAATTAGGTTTTTGTGGCACCACATTGACTATTTTTTTATTCCTTCTTAGCCTCTATAGTTTTTCCTTTATATCTTGGTATGATATGAACCTTGATATTTGATATGGTCAATGTTTTGGATACATATGTAAGCTTGTTCAATCCAATAAGTTTCATTTTTTGATCTCGGATGATATGGAATAATCCATAAAAATATTTAAACTTATTGAACACAATAGAATCATGTAGTGGGGAAATAAAATTTTATTTAAAGATATATTGAAGCTTTTTATCTTCTATTTGATTTATTATTTTAGCCAAAAAAATTTGGTACATCAAAATATATTCTTTGATAAGTTCATTAGTTCATTTCTTGCTCTTTGTAATTTATGCATACGACATATTTTTAGTAATGTTGATAGAGAAATTTTCTAAATATTGATCAACTATAGGTTTTAATTTTTTTCATTTATCATATTAGTAGATTGTAAAACCATCTTAAATCATAGACCTTTAATATTCTTATAAATTATTTTTTCAAAACTTTATCATTAAAAGCATAATCAAGGCATGCAACATAGAAAGATTAGAAATGTTGCTTAGTATCACCCTTAAAATTGTAAAATGTGAACTTGGGTGATAAAAAAATGGTTTGTAAAGGGTGAAAATATATCTCAGGTGTAATAATATTATGAAATACATAATTGAATCAATAACATGAATTAATTTTATAGCATTTTGCTCAATATTTGTAACTCTAGCTTCCAAATTTGAATAATTTGGAGACGAGTTTGCATAGTAGACCCATTGGGATTGATATTTGATATTTTATAAGTTACCAAAGGTAATAAAAACACCACTTGTTTCTATATATTCATTTAAAATGGTGATTTATTTGAAGCATTGATTGTTCCCATGGAGAAGATATCAATATTTGTTTGGTATTTAGGGAACAATGGATTAAATATATATCCCATGCCCCTGATAGATGTATAAATCAATGGTGTGCTCTAGGAGAGGTATAATGCAAGTGAATTTTTAGTAGTACAACATAAATATTCATCATGATTGGATTTATATGTATTAGCTTTACCATTTTTACTAATTTTATCTCATGTAACATAAAAAAAGCATCAATTATTTCTTGATTTGTATTTAGATGATTAATTAGTATTTCCTTATCTTTAGTTTCAAAAATTTATTTTTTATTAAAATTTTAGATATATTATAAATTAAAAAAATATATGACAATAATAATGGAAAAAATTAGAGCTAAAAATTAGTCACAAGAATCTAGAATTTTGGAAGGTTGAAAAGCCTAGAGCAATATATTATTGTGTGGGAAGAGGAAGAGGTAGGGTTCACCAAAATTTTAACCCTTTTTGGATGGATTAGGGGCATAATAGCCTATTAAAGTAAATGGCTAAGTTATTATAAAATCATTCCAATTAAATAATTTATATTCATAATATTTTGATACATTGTTAAATTATGAAAGTATGATACATATAAAAAGAATAATGGTAAGCAATAATTTGAATGCAATAATGCAAAAAATAAATAATACTTAGATTATTTATTAATGCCTAGGAGGATATATAATATTTAGGTACATTATAAGGTAGGATGATGTTCTATTGTGAATTTTTAAGTTCTAAATATTTTATATTTGTTATCATGGACACTACCATTAGGATTTAGACACCATCATCATCACTTCTATCCTAAATTTGACACTTCTATCTACTATGGAACATAAGTCCTTTTTATGAAATGATCAACTAAACCTATTAGGGTTCACTTTCACCTTGCATATGTCAAATAAAATCACAAGTATAGGTTCTGGATATCATTATTTTTATCAAAAACCTATATCTTCCAACTTGGGCATGTCACCTTGCATAATATGGGTTGTTAGGCTCAAGTGAATTTGAATTAACCTAAAGTAATTATCATGGTTTTCTCTTTGAATGATTCAAACTTGTAAGAATATTATCCTATGCCTAGTTTCTAAATAGGGAAGAATAGAGCATTATAAATCATTTGTCAAAATGATTAAGTGTGAGATTCATAGGTGTTTTTTTTGGTAATTACTAGATGAAAAAGAAAAACCTTTAATATTTTATTTATACCACACATTCTTAAATTAATTTCAAGGTAGGATTAATTAATGAAAATAGTTTGACCCATACATGTTCAAATATTTGTAAATTTGACAATTTTTAAGGCTCTTACATGAACATCAGATATGGGACACTAACATTGACATTAGTGTCTTAGTCTAGATGGTAGTGTCTGATAGGATAGAAAGTTGAAAAAGATTTATAACTAATAGAGTACGATATAAGTTAGGTTTTATGTATATTATGGGATACTTTTTATTTGGCTAATTATAATATTAATATTAGACTATAATATAATAATTTAGGCATAATGATATGGATAACATAAGAATTTTGGTAGTAGGATGGTCATGAACTGAAAGGTTGAGCCATGAGTAATATTTATCGAGTATACAATACTAGTTTATCATATATAATCATATTTTAGTATATACAACTATAAAAAAATGTTATCCTAGTTGCATCACCCTATCACATATTCATATACATATATGAATTTCAAACATTAAATATATGAATTTAAATATGTTATATACATTCATGTGCATAAAATTAAGGAAAAATTTTGTGTGTGTGTGTGTGTCATCACATATTTTGTATAAAATTTTCAATAGAAGGTTTTCACACTTGGGGAATATTTTAGAATGTCAAAATCTCATTAAGCCTAAAATTAGAGCCTAGAAAAATAATTATCTATGTGTACTTATTGACAAACAATGAAAATAAATCTTGTTCCTAATCCTATATGCTATGTTAGTTTCACCTTAATATATTGTATCTGGTAGAGATTATGTTCATTATACCACATATAACAAGGAGGATCTCCATACAATATTTTAGGTGCTTCCTAATAGTACAAAACTTAGCCTCTAATTGAGTGATTTGAGTCCCTATCACTCTTAGATATTTTAGTGTATTCCACATAGGATTTAACATGATTGTGTTCGTTCTTGCATGAATATGAACCCCAATGTCCACTAGTATAACCTATTGAGTCTAGACCAAAGGGGTTTAAAATAAATCAAGGTGTGTGTTCTTGAAAAGCTTTTCCACTCACTTCAATTTCCTAAAATCATAATCACACACATCATATGTTAGTAAAATATTAAAGTAATCTAAGTGATCAAATAGAAAAAATAAATAATAGTATTTTATAGTTAACTCAAAATGATTTCCCTCGTGACAATCATGGTTTTAATTCACATCAATATATTACTTACCCTCTCCCTTATACTCCTCATCATCACCATTTTCATCTTCCTCAACTCATATCTCTTATCCCTCATGGGGATATATATTTAGTATAGGATTATCCTCTTCATATCTTCCTACCACTCTCTACTGTATTTGTGGTTTGATTATTCCCAACCTATCCTTCATGTGTGTATAATCACCCCAATGTCAATTTCCCCCACCTCATTTGTTATATTGTCACTTTTATCCTCTCTTTCTACCTATATATGCATGTCCTACATGGGTCATATCAGTTATATACACTTATTAAACTAATGGGAACTCAATTTGTAGGGTGAATCTTTTAAGTTCTATCCTATCAATTATTACAAGGGTGGTCTGACATACTACCAAAGCCACCCACTTTCTAATGATTAATCATATAGATAAATGTGTGTTTCATTTAACATGTTTATTTTAGTATAAGTATCCATATCCTATAAATCATCCCTTAGTATTATTATGTACCTAAATTAGGCCACTTCGATAGCTTCTAAATCTATTACCACTTATACCATATAATGGATATTGAAACTCTAATATGCCTAACTCAGTAATAATGTGGGATAAATAATAATTAGTTTTCCAAGTTTAGTGGCCATCTTAAAGAAATGGAATGTCTTATATTGGATGTATATCCCCCATATATAATACCTATTGTATTCCTTTATCTCTAATATTATGGAATCCTAACAAGAGAGGACTCTTACAGTCCCTTTTTTTATAACCAACCATGAGTCTAAAACTCCAATGATGACCTTTTCCATAGTTAGGAATGTGATCTTGTTGATGCCTATAAGTGTATCATAGGTGGTTCTGAGTGTTTAAGAAACACTACTCAATTATGACTTCAGAGAATCCAATGCATGAGTTATAGGTTGTGATATTCTTGATATCTTTGGTGGAATAGTGACATAATAAATGAACTATTTCACAAAATATATAATGTTTGGTTATTGGGAGCAACCATGGCCTAATAGTTAATCTATGAAAATGAAATTAGTTTATACTAATTAAATTGAATGATATTTCAATTATAATCTAAATCTAAGCTAAAGTGATTATTTACACTGAAATCTAATCTAAAGTGAATTGATCAAAGAAAAGACAAAAGGAAGGGTAAGGAAGAGAAGGAACATATTGATGTTGCTGATCTTAATTCCAGACATAATGACAAATTTCAAATAACATCCAAATATGCACTTGAAACTAATGTATAACATTAAATATCATAATCTCAAATCCCACCACACAACAAGAAAACATATAAGGAAATGAAAATAACAAAAATAAGAACCAGATTTACATAAAAAATTTACCCCTACAAGCAAATAACATAAGCACATCTACAAGAAGAGTAAATAAAATAAAGGAAACCTAAGAACCTTCAATCAATCTAGTATTAGCACAAATTGATAGCTTTGTATTCAAAAGTGCACATCTAGAATTCCTAATAACTATTCAAATCTAAAATTTAAAACTAGATAAATGAGAGAGAAGCCATAATGACAATTCACACAAATAAATGAGATAATTCTTCCAAGATTCTCTGCATGCATTAATTTCCCTAAAATTAGCACAAATTTTTCTTGCTCAAAACTCCCTCTCCTTTATAAAATTAATAATACCCATTATATAGAAGATTAATGGAGTATGTTAGTCAGTTATGTCAAATTACAATCACATAGATGTCCTCTACAACCTCTTAGAGAAAAAAAACTTTCTAAAGAACTGACCTATAGATAATGTGCTTTACAAGTTACACATGTCTTTATAAAATAATATTCATTTTTTTTTTTAAATGTACATGTCTAGTTACAAAAATAATATGATTTATTCACCAAATTCAACTTCTAGGCCCTATTACTACTATAGTTCCCTATTTTTACTGAAGAATATTCATTGCCCTTTCATGTTGATCATCAATTAGCTTGAGATTGACAATAGGCTTCATGAATATTTCATCTTCTTGATCTGCTAGGCTTATGAAATCTTTTTTATCTCTTTATAGTGCTTCCTTTATGATCATAGCCTCTAAAATATTCTCTTTTGTGGTTAGAATCATGTCCAT
Source organism: Torreya grandis (assembly GCA_037957365.1). NCBI lineage: Eukaryota > Viridiplantae > Streptophyta > Pinopsida > Cupressales > Taxaceae > Torreya > Torreya grandis. The sequence continues at coordinate 118,043 of JARHVA010002478.1, forward strand.
GATCTTACCATTTTCTACTCTAGTCTTTCCTTGGCTCTTTTTGCTTACACATTTCATGACTTGGGTACCTCTAATATTGAATTATTCATTAGTAATTAGACCCATAGAGCTGATTAAAGTTGGTTCAATGATCATGCTCCCAAGTATATGCTTTATCTTTCTTTCCAACTATTTTCCATCCTTAAAAATAATTTCTAGGCCTTTGGACCACTTTCTCAAACTCTTAATTTTATCTACCAATAATCCCATGACCATATTCAGATGAGCCAAGCTGATTGTTCTGAAATTATTAATTTTATCTTTTATCAAGATATTGATCAAATCCTTTACTTTGTTACTTGAATTTTTCTATTGGTGAACTAGGATCATGCCATTGTGCTATGCTAGCTCACCACACTCCATCTAGAATTTATTGACTTCAAATAATTAAACATGTCAAATAAAGTCTCTTCAAACACTTTGATCATTGCATCTGGAACTGACAATACAACTTTATCTTCCAAGTTCTTCTTTTTCTACCAAATACCTTTGAGGTAGATTAAAATTATTACATTTGAGCTTGGGATAAATATAAGGGATCCTCTTTAGATATATGATTTTCTCCAATCTTTTATCTTCATTCTATGGTCAAATTGTTCAATGAATCCACTTTTTGGTATGTCATCTCCTCACCACCAACCATGACCATTTTCTGTATTACTCTCTATAGTTCAGTAGTCTTTGGATCAAATTTGATGCTTATTTTGGATTGAGTTACTTATGGGGTTAGGACATATATTGTTTCTTTGTTTGACTAACCAAGAGTAGCTAATCTTATTTCCTCTTCTTTTTCTATGTCAATCACCCATGGCTTGAGTTCCTTATTCACTAGGATGTTTATGGCTCTCATTATATCCTAAGGGTGATGTACAAAGGGACCTTTTTTCAATATAAATTCATATAAAAACCATTATGGAATGGGTGGACCATATAGGAAGTTTTCCTCATTAAATAAATTGACTTCACTCAAAGGATGAGTGAAAGTCACTTTGGGTTTCTTGGCTCTAGGAATAATGGCTAGTTCAGTTTTCCTTTTTGGTGGATTGGCAACCACCAAGTCTAGAAAATTTTCCTTTCCTTTCCCTTCCTTTTCCTCTTCAAATTTTGTTTCCTCATCATCTTAATCTTACTCATAATCCATTGATATCATTTTGAGTGCATCCTCTATAGTCTCATTAGGGTCTTATGCTATCATTTGTACCTCCTCTTGAGGCAATTCTTTCTCTTCCACCTAAGCTAAAGAAGAAGTAATAGCATTAGGCTTTCTTTCCTCTGGTCTCTACTTAATATATGACTCAAGATTTTTCTCTATTTATGGTTAAGCTAGTGGGGGTCTAGTAGATGTACTACCTAGAAAATGATATTGTTTGGGTCCCAGCTACCATATGTCATCCATATTTTGGTTTATATCTATTTTATATTTAGGACTCAATTTATGGTCTTTTAATCTCCTTGTGACCTCAAAACAATATGATGCCTTAGTGTAAATAGGGTCATATTCACCTAGCTTATGATCATATGCTACGTTTAGCATTCTTCTATTTTTCAAGTGTTCTTTCACCTTCTCATGAGGATCTCGCTACTTGAGTTCATCAATGTGTAGGTTGAAAGATGTTCTATGTTTTGATGTAGAATTAATGTTATCCCATTATTTGAATAATATCTTCCCAATTATTAGGGGAAGTTGTGGAGAAACATTTTTATCTTGGTCTTGCAAAGACCATATATACCATGAAGTAGTTGATATGCCACTTCTTATTCTACCAGCTTATTAGGGATGTGAATAGGTATCCTTAGAGGATAATTATATGTTCCTTCAATTTTTATGATCATAACATCTATATATAGCCATATATCACCTATATATTCAATAGAATTTTTGATCAGTGGGTTGATTCTTGGTATTGGAATGTTGGTTATGGCTTCACTTAGGGCTGGATAGATGCAATCACATATGAACTGGATGTGATCTCTATATTTGAATATTAGGATATTATTTGTGTCCTAATTGGTGACCATTCCTTCTGGTTTGGAATTTTTTTAGTAGCACAAAGAACATCTAAGAGGTATGCCATTATAAAAAATTGAGTTTTCTTCTTATTTTTTACTACAAAAATATGCCTACTTAATGAGATTCTTTTTATTTCTCCTAGTGGGGGAATAGTTGCATTTTCAACCATGAAGTACACTATAGTAACCCATATTATATCTACATAGGTTGTGGTTACATTCCCATATAATCTATTCAATGTTTTCATAATCATCCTTACCCCTGATCTGAATTGACTAATGGGAATGTTTTTACTAAAGTCTGAAAAGACCTAGTTTTTAGTGTATAACCACATGGCTAGGGTATATTTTAAATCATGTTCCTTGTCCTAGTAATTTAATGAGGTAAGTTATATTTGGTGTCTTATTAATTTATATTAGGATTCAAATGCCATGGAAAAAATATATGTAACTTTCCCAAGATTGTGTTAATTGATTAACATGCATTTATCAATGCTACTATCTTTAAAAATATGAACCAAAATATCAATACAATAAAGTATCTTTGGCTTTGTTATCACATAATGAAGGTTGGTCATTTGAATTGTAACAATTTCCTCATACAATCTCTTAGTTGAGAGAATTTTCTACTCTTCTTGTGTGATGGTAGGTTGATCTTCAATGGTCCAAAATAGCTTCAACCAATTTCTATCTTCAGTGTTTAGAGAAGAAGCATCAAACTTAGTATCTTTAAAAAACATTCCCTTATCATCTATGGTCAACTACAATTCAACATCTTCCTTAGAAATACCCTTTTAAGTTACCATTGCTATGAATTATGTCAACCTACTCATAAGTGGATAATAATTTAATTTTGGATTGAATTACCCTTGAATAGGTAATAAATTAATACTTATTGGCTTTATTATAATGAAAATAAGGTTTATTAGGGCTTCCATTTATGCTAGAGCTTTTCAAAGTTCAATAAGGTTTATATAGATCTTTAACAATAGCAATCTATTTAAACCATGTGAGTTTTATGGATTAGATTACCTTTAGATCTCATATTTATACCTTTGAATTTTTGGGCCCATGAGATCTTTTAACTTGACATGTATGCCAATGTGGCACAAACATGTTACCACTTTTATTTATTTTTGAAATGTGACCATTGTCCTTTAATACACATGTCAACACCTCATTAGACTTGAGCCCATTGAAAATTCTCCCTTATATCACACCATTAATTTAGATCTAGGAGGTAGAATGTTATTGGTCAATATCCATTTGATTTACTATGGCTATGACACTTGTCACTACTACATTTTCTCTAGGCTCTCTAAAAATTTAGATCTATCTCACATTATTAGATCTTAGTTACATGGATTAATGTGCATCATCAATATCAATTCTCTATGTTATGTCATTTTTTTCATGCACCATTGATTTCCTAACATAGTCTCCATGACAGTAACACTTGTCACCTTCTCACTCTTTTGGGGGCTTCTTTGAAGTTTTGACTTAATGTTCATCATTGATTAGAATGTGTATGCTTAACCACATTGATTAGAATGTGTACACTCAGCCATGTATCATCGATCTTCAAGATAGTGCTTCAATTTTAAATGTCCATTGTTGGCATGACACTTGTCATAGCCATTCTTTATTTTAAGGATTTTGACTTTTCAACTTCCATATCACACCATTAGATCTATTTTTCCTAATAGAACATGCACTATTGATCTAGGTGCTTAACTTATTAACTTTAAAGAGTCTTCACAAACCATAGATATTTTGCTTGAACTCTAAGATCTCACCACTTATCATCCTTTCATTGGTCCCTTCTATACCCATAGACAAAATAAAATAATTAAGGCTTAATAAATATATAGGACTTAGTATAAAGTCTTTAACCTAAAGTTTTTGTCATGTTAATAAACATGATTGATAAACTTAGGGTAAGATTTTAGGCTAAGTTTGAAACACAAAAAAAGGGACCTTTCATTTAAATAATCCATGTGGATAATTAAATAATTATAGAGAATCAGGACATAAAATAATATAACATAAAGCTTTTAGTCTAAGGTCTTGGGCATGTTAAAAAATATGACTAGGACCTTGGGATAAAAATTAAGCTAAGTCTTTTAGAAAAAGTGCTCTCTTGCATTATTAAATAAAATAAACCCATGTAAATTTGAATTGAATTCAAAAGACTTAGGCTAAGGGTTTTTAGATGTTTGAACATGAATCCCATTGAATTATTAAATACCAATGATTAATCAAAGGGTTAAATTATCATTAAACACCAAAACCTAGGACATTGTCCACACACTTGAGTCTCCATTAAACCTGCATCTTGAAAACACATGAAGCAACCACTAGCAATGTTAGAGAAAATAAGACAAGGATCAAATGGAGACATATTAGCTAAGCTAAATGAGAACCAGGTGTAGATGATCTTCAAATAAAGAACTCAGATCAAGTGGCATTTTTTTACTATAAATCAATAATTTATAAAATTTGAAACAAGGGTCTCCATTTTTTAGAAATGGGATTATGTTGACCTCAACAAATGGGAACTTATAGGGTAAACATATAAATATGTTAGAATTTAGAGACTTTGGTTTAGACTAATAACTAGGCTACTTATTCCACGTGGCCAAGTACCATTGTTAAGATCAAGACATAATTAAAATAAGACTCACACATGTATAATTAAGATCAAATGTAAAAACATAGCCATGTTGTGCATTTGCTTTGATTCCACTTACTAATTTCCATAATATTTAGAGAATAACTTCCAAATTCATGACCTTGATCATTACATTGACTTGTAGCATATTTAGATGTTCATTAAGAATCATACTTTAGCTTAGGGAATTATTGGGAATTAATCTACTACTATCCAAGCATCTATAACCCCAATAAAGATACCTTTATCTCCACTCAAGGCCTTGCTCCACTATCATCTAGGTGTCCATAGCCCTGATGGAGATTACCAAAATCACCTTTACTTAGAAAGCTTTTAAATTTTGTACTAAATCTCTTATTTCTTTACTTTTTAGATATGTTTTTCGTTCTAAAAAAGGTTGGGAACTAGATTAGCCAAGTTTTGGGATTTGGTCAAATGTTTGATCTTCAAAATGTCATCCTTGGTTGTAGACTTTGTCCCAGGCATTTAATGTTTTTTAGTGAAAACGTGACTTTGTCTTAATAATTCAAACTTTTCTCCTACATATACAATCCTCATTAGAATCATAATATTATCATAACAAGGTTTAATATTTTAGGGAATAATTAACCTAGGTACCAACCCTTACCAATTTCTCAAAATTATAATATTACATTTCTATATCCATGATCAATCATTTTAAGAAGTCATACCTACATTCTTGATTTGTGAAGTTCCTTTTGATAAATTATATGTATTTTATATTGAAGGCTATTTTGAAAAGACTTACTAAAATTAGGAAGTAAAACAAAAGAGATAAAAACAAGTAGACAAACGGGCAAACAAATAAATATTTACATGCACTATTTATAAAATAAGAAAAGAAACTAATCTAAGCCTACTTACGCTAACTCTAATGAGTCTGACAAGTTACACTATATGGACCTAGGGTGGATTAATAGAGAAGTAGTGCTTGAGATATTTCCCATTCGTTGGCAATGTAAACTCTTCTCCTTATAGGTCCTTGAGCTTGAAGGTGTTGTCTCCTATTATCTCAACAAACTAATAGGGACCAATCCATAAGGGAGTGAACTTCCCATGTTTTCATTTAGGTTTAGATGCCTTGTCTCAAAGAAGAAATAAGTCTCCTTATCTAAACACCTTAATTTTGGAATGTTTGTCAAACCATCTCTTCACTCTAGTTTGATTTTTACTAAAATTGTCAAAAGCTTCCACTCTTGTATCTTCCATTTGAATAATGTCAAGTAACCTAGAAATTTCAAACTCCTAATCTTCTTTCATGTACTTTTACATGAACTTATATGTTGACAACTTGAGAGTGATGGGGAATATAGGTTCTTGACCATACACAATCAGAAATGGTGATGTATTTAGAGCTTGCTTGATTCTTGTTCGATCAGGTCAAAGGGCATACTTGAGTAACTTTTTCCATGCTCTTGGTTTTTCAGTAGAAAACTTCTTGATATCCTTCATCAAATTTTTTTTGTATACTCAGAGACCCCATTGACTTGAGGTAATGGTTTCATGAAAACTTGAGAACAATGTTGTTTTCATGTGCCTACTCAGTCATCTCAATGGATATAAAGGTAGATCCATTATCACAAACTAGAGATACTAGTGTTTGAAATATAGTACATATGTTCTCTTCTAACAAATTAATCACATCTTCTATCTTGCATTATTTAGTTTCCACTACATCTATCCATCTAGTGAAATAGTCAGTAGTAGTGAGCACATACTTATGTCCTAAAGAATTGGGGTTGATGGCCCCAATAAAATCTAATCCCAATTGAGCAAAAGGTTTATCAATCATAACTGACCTCAATGGCATGATTGCTTTGAGTTCTTTAGTGCTAAATATCTAACACTTATGACATTATCTCACATGTTTATGAGCATCTTTGAATATTGTAGGCCAATAATAACTAGACTTAAGGATATTATGTGTTGTTGCCCTTCTAGATGGGTGTTCACTTCCCAAATTTTCATGGAAAGTACTTAAGATATATGTTTCTTCCTATTTAGAAACACATCTCAAGTATATCTATTCCTAATTCTTCCTAAAAAGTAATCCATCTTTGATAAGGAAATGTGTTTCCTTAAGCCTTAGGGCTCTCCTTTACTCCTTGTCAACCCTGGAGGAAAATTTTCATTGATTAGAAAATTAACAATGGTGTCATACCAATCATTAGATTAAAAAATATCTTGTTCCACATACATGACACTCAATCTTGGGTTGGTATTAGCAATCAACTAAATTAGCCCTTGACACCTTACCAATATAGCAGTCTTAATTTCTAGATCATATTCTTAAAGCATGGACATCCATTTACTTCTTATTTCCCCTAATTCATATTGGTTGAGCATGAGCTTAGTGGTAGGGTCTAGTAGTATTGTATGCACCTTATTTTTAAGAATATAATGCCTAAAATTCTTCACTACCTTGACTAAATGAGATGCCTATGTCAATAAGGGAATACTTTAACTCAAAAGTTTTAAAATTGGTACTCATGAAAGTAATAGGATGATCACATCCATCTATTTTTTGAGTTAGGATAGATGTAATTGTATGGTCAGAAGCAAAGGAATAAAGATAGAAGTATTTTGAAAAATTAGGGCTTAGCAACACTAGTGCCTACACTATTACTTCTTTTATGTCCTCGAAAGCTTTTTTGGTTTATTCATTCCATGTGATCTTGGTGTCCTTCTTCAACATGTCATTTAATGGTATCACTATTTCTACAAAACTAGAAATAAACTTTTTTACAAATTTGATCTTCCCAAAGAAGGGTTTCAATTCTTTTCTACTATTAGGGGGTTCTATTTTAGATATGGCATCTACTCTATTAGGTTCTATAGAAATCCCCTCTTTAGTTATAACATGTCCTAAAAATTCTCCCTCAGTGACACAAAAAATGTTTTTTTTGGGAATTAGAGAAATTCCATACCTTCTACACCTTTCAAATACCTATTTCAAGTGCATAATGTGGTCCTCCCTATTTTTTGAAAATATATTAATATCATCCATGTAAATGATAATCAATTTACCTATCATCCCCTAGAAAGCATGATCTATATCTCTCTAGAAAGTTTCACCTACGTTTATTAGTCCAAATGGCATCCTTTTGTAGGTAAAATGCCCCACTCAATAATGAATGTAGTATTTAATCTATCTTATTTGTTCACAAGTACTTAGTTATATCCTAAAAAACCATCAAGAAAATACATCATTGCAAAAACACTAACAATTTGAATAACTTGATCAAGAGAAAGTAGAGGATAATTGTCCTTTTTGGGTTCTCTATTTGGATTTATAAATTCTACACATGATTTGATTTCCCCATTATTCTTCCTAACTATCAATAAGTTATATACAAAAGTGGAGTGTCTAATGGGAAAAACTATCTTTGCATCTAGCAACTTCTTGACCTCTTTGTATATCAGGAGTTCTAGCATAGGGTTTGTATGTCTTTGTTTATGCCTAAAAGGCTTGTAGGCTTATTTTGGAGGTATGTTATGTGTTATGAGTCTATTATCAAACATTTTTAAGTCATAATAATACCATGCTATTACATCTTTATGCGTATCCAGTAACTCTTTAGCTTTTCTCAACTCGTCATTAGTCTAGGCTGTACCAATATTCACTAGCTAGAGTTGACATTAGGTTCATAGGTCAGCTGTATTATAATATTACCCATTTACCTTGGGAAATTTGAAATTTGAAACTATTTTATCTATGTCAAATAATCTTTCTAGGGTAATCATACCCTTGGTAATTTTATTGTCACTTAATTTCACAATTATGTCATCAAAATTGCCTTTATCAAGAGTATGTGCATTAGCTTCATTAATGATGTGAGACTCAAATAATCTTGGACTATTCATGAAGTCTAAAATTTATTGGTAATTAATAAATACTTGAAAATGGTTAACATTATCAGGGACTGAGGGATAAGGAACTAATTCAACACTAAGATTTCTTAGTTTAGAGTCTTGGTTATGAAAAAGATTAGCTGCAATTAGCTGTAATTGAGGCTAGCTCATCAGCAAGCTTGTTTTCTTCACAAGGAATTGAGATTAAATCACTCTATCAAATCCTAAAGTCTAAAATTATATTTCTTAAGGTAAGACAATTGCACATGTACTTACTTTTCACTTGATTAACTACTAGTTCTAATTCACCATATATTAGTAGTGCTTTAAATTTATGCTTGATGGAAAATTGTAAACCTAAGATCAAATCCTCATACTCTTCAAAGTTATTAATTCATGAAAACTAAGGTCTATAATAAGTACTAAATTCTTTTCCAATAATATTAATCAATACAACTCTTACACTAGAACTAGACTTACACCTTACACCATCAAAAAATAATTTCCATATCCTGGGCATAGCATGAGTATCTTTAGAGTCACATACCTTAGAAGTGTCAAGAGTATAAACTCTTAACTCATAATTCACCATATTGACCCTTTCATTTAATGCATTTTACTCAGTGATCATATGCTTTATCTTGGGCTCTCTTTTAATTTGAATCTGATTTGGCACTCCCTTCCATATAAACCACACATGATAAAAATTAATAGAAATGTAACCATTCAAAGACCTTATCTAATATCTTCTCATCAAAATTCCATAAGCATCAATAATATCCACCAATTGGATGTCTATAAACTATTATATCCTTAGACCAACTGTAAGATACATGTAAACATTCAACAATTCTCCAATTACTTTCACCCTAGATTTATCTAATTGAGTAACAACCCTATCAGATTTAATTAGATTCAAACCTAGTTGCTCACAAATAACTTTAGGCATGATATTATTAGAATCACATGAATCTAGCAAACAATTATGCAAATTTTTACCAAAAATTCTAATCGTAAGCAAGAAAGGTGAAACATATACCTTGTTCTTGTATATAAAAACATTAACATTTATTTCATTAGGTGACTTACTAGGCTTATTAGATAGAGATTCAAGTAACAAAACCCTTTGCTCAATTATTTGAGTTAGTTCATGAAATGTGATTTTATCCTTAATCTTTTTCATGTCCTCAACTATATTGTACCCACCCCTAGTAAAATCACTAGATGAATCAACATTATGTTTATAAGTACTTCCATTTTGAGGATCATGATTGTTATTAATTATAAGATCTGGAGTAGAGTCAAAATTATCGAGTGGAGTTGAAATGGTCAAAGGTTCCTTATGATCCATGTTACTTAGAGGGTAAGTCTTCTTTAGGTACTGTTGGAAAGCATGCACCTCTTCAAGAGTATTTTCAAGCTCATTTTATTCTTGAAAAGGGAATTCAAATGTCTCCACCATCAGGGTTATATCAACATACTTACATGACTTTAAATAACTAGATGTACTTGTAGAATTATCTCTATTAGGTCCACATTCAGATTATTTAATTCATCTTGAAATAATTCAAAGGCATTACAAAATTTAATACAATCTAACTCACCATGCTTTGAAGCATTTTGAACCCTACAATATTGAGTTAGATTAACATCAAAAATATTAATCTTATGGCTATTATTACTTGATTATGACTCATTATTATTATTTTTATCATTTTTATCATTGTGAAACTAATTTTTATGTATGTTTAACTTTTAATATGAATAACTTCTATTGTATTTATCTATTGCCTACTTATTTTTACAATTGAAGGAAGTTAGTACTCAATTTTTTTCGTGTCTCTAAATTATTAACTTGATTACTATTACTATTTATGGGCATTAAATATCTTTGTTCTTATGAATGAAATCCATTTGTAGCATTATTTTTCAAGAATCCTAGGTTTTGGCCAAGATGAGCATGGATTAAGGGTAATTAGTTTAAGACTGGTGTCTGATTAAAGGTAGGAACATTATGATTGGAATTAGGAATGATATTTAGTGTAGGAAAATTGGGATTAACATTAGGAATGGCATATGCAAGTTGACCTTGAGGCTACATTTGATCATTTATTATTTCAACTTCAGCATAAGTCAAGGCCAATTTGTTTATGACTCTAATAAATCTTTAAGAAACACATAAGTCATAGGGTCTAGAGCATCCTTGTAAATTTATAAATCCAAGGATTCATTATTTCTATAAGGAGCTTTGGTTCTACTAAACATCTTATAGAATCTAGTGTTAAAGGATCTAATGGTCTCACTAAAATATATTTTAATAATGGTAAAGAATGCAAGGACTAATGATTTTACCAAACTGATCAATAAATATTTTGTTAAAATATTTTCAACTAGTGATATAATTCTTTGGAAGGTTGAGAAACCACTTATATGAAACATCTTTGAAATTAAATGGAAACAATTTATTGATGTGGGTTTTATGCACACCAAAATGTAATGAGGTAGACTCTAATGTTTTAGGATCTCAATGGAGGTAAACTCCACTCCAATGCATGATTTTTATGTATGCATTCTATTTCAACCTATTGATGGAAAAGTGGATAGGGCATGTAGGTTATTGACAAGGTCTTTTGGATGGAGGTGTGGTTCATAATAAGCATAGTTAATCTCTATGTGAGTTGGATAGGTGGTTAGATTCTAATCTAAAGTGGGTAGGTATCAAAAAAAAATAAAAAAGGAGGGAAGGGTAAGGTGTTAAATAAATCTTCTATGGTTTTCAAGAAGTACTTCCCTGGCTAGTTTCCAAAGGACAAGTGCTCTCATAACCTATACCTATTGCTAGCAATAATTGTACACATACAATCAAACATGGTTGAGAAGTCTAAGGAGATAAATATGCTAGAAATTCACAAGCCTCACACAAATTTTGATCTTTTTAGGGTAGATATTTCACATCCTTAATCATAATATTTTGGCTTGGGCTATTGAAGTATCTGAGGTAGCTTTTGCACACACATAGAAAACTACATCCAAGAAAGAACTCATGCACAATCAGAATTATGAATCAAACAACTTAATCAACTTAATTAATGTAATTTACCAATGTTTCAATAGTTTTTGCACATATACAAATTAGTACATCATTCAAAATAATCAAGAATCCATTTGTTTCTATTACACACTAAGAATTATTGAAACATACAACCAAATAAAGTGACAACTAAGTACATAGAAACTGGAAAGAAAATACACAAACACATTCATTGATGATCAAAATTGATGTTTATTCTATATTAAAAACTATTTAACCAAAATCCAAGTTGGATTATTACTATTTAAATAGGATTGGGAAAGCGGTCTCCTCATCCTCCAAGTTCATGCAAAGTGTTTACATGTGGTAGTTAGAACATGAGTTCTAACTACAGTTAAAATCATATAAGAGAAATCTTATAGTTATCAATTAAATAACTTGACCTTGTCAAATCCATGAAATATGTGCATGTGTACAAAATATAAAGTCAATTTTAAAATAAAAAACTTTAACTACAAGGAAATTATGCACCATTAAAAAAATTTACATACCCAAAATCTTATCTTATCAAGGTTGCATCATGTAATTTAGTCAGTGTAGTAGTTACCGTGACAATAGTTAAAGTTGTAGATATTGACATGTCATCAGAAGCTTACTTTATCTTGGCCTCATTATTTTGATAAAATTTATATGATGTGTCATGTTTTAGATTAAGGTAAAAACAAGTTTTGAAGGGGCCCCGAAACCCTTTAACACATTCAAGAGAGATAAAACATTAACATCCAATAGGAAAGACATTCCTAGAACATGCTAAAAAATAGTATCTAAACTAGGTTTTACAAGGACCTGAAACCACCAATATAAACCAATAAAAGCATCCAAGTTTTATAAGGACCTGAAACCTAAACAAACCAAGCTCATTGACCTAAAACCCAAACAAACTAGGCTCTACGACCTGAAACAAGTACCCAAGTTTTACAAGGACCTGTAACCTTAAAAAACTTTACCACACAATGAAAGATTTCACTATACAGTACCTCATAAAAATGAGGAAGGGTTTAAAGTAGCTGCTCAAATGCAAGCTCCCAGTCCCCAACCCCAACCTACCAATTAAAGAAACAAACCCCAGAACTAACACTGCCAATGCCCAATCCATCCACCCAATCGTCTACCCATTCTCTCCCTCTGCTAAGCATAGAGGATTCACCACCATGGCAATCAATATTTTGTCAAAGACATCTAGAAACACTTCAACATGAGCCACAATCCCAGCTGATAGAAAGACTGGTGAAGAACTAGATCTGGTCACCAACCCTAAAATGTAGCATCTTCAACCTTTGACCTAGGGTTTTAGCAGAGGTAGAGCCCTTCCTGATGTGCAAACATCCCATCCACAACCACCATAGGGAGCCTTACAAGGTACTCCCCACGGCCATACCCACACTGTATGTGCTAGTCAAATATCCCATCATCCAAATCCTCTCCGTACATTAGTTTTTGACTATCCTTACAAAGGAAACATTGTTTCCCCCATCAGTTCACCATTTTCTTCACATACCGAATTTGGATGGCTATCTAATGTAGGCTAGAAGTCTAGCCTAGGTTCCATCCAAAATATGAACATCTGAAGCAAAATAAGGTTCCACGCAAAAATGGATTATTCATTTCCTCACCACGCTCAAGCACCAAGGATCCCATTATAGCTGGGATCTAGTCTCCAAAGTCCACGACCGTGAAGGTTAGGGTTTCATCATGGCCACATCTGTGGCTACACTCCCTCTTCTTTCTTCCCTTCGCAGCGTTATATGTTGTGTCATGTTACTATCATATAATATTCAATTTTAGTAGTGATGGTTGATGTATCATTTTAACTTGTCCAAGTAGTCTTACATGCTCATATTTGGTCATCTAAAATTTATTATTAAAAATTTCCATCTCTATAACTTTATTTTTGGCCACACTCAGCTTGAACTCTATCTCTTCTAGTGCTAAGCCTTGTAAATTCTACTTGAAGTCATCCTTTGCTTTTTGAATGAGTTTATTGAAATTGATCCCACTAATCAATTTACTTATGGCATCCTTCACCTTAGATAATTTCAAATCATGTAACATGTAGAGGATTTGGGCCTCATGCACCTAATATTTTTGGACTAGGACCCCAACTAATTATAGCCACTCATTTTACTCTTTCTACCTTATGACAATTAAGTTCAAGGCATTGGATGACTCTAGTGTTATCATTAAGTCTAGATGACTATATAATGAGTTGCTTGTGTATGAAACTAAAATATTCAACTTAACACTATCATCTTTCAAGTAATTATATAATTGGTTGGCATTATTTACATGAGAGGAAATTTTAAATTTCATAAAATCCAATGCCTCTAAAGAGTTGTAAAATTTGGAAGCTACTTTTTACACCTCCACTTTTGTACCTACAAGGATATTTACGTTCTTTGCCTATTCTTTCAACTGTTCTACCTGAGCCTCTAGCTCTTATTGATCTATCTCCATTCCCTCATGGATGGATATTATAATATCCTTATATGCTTGAGATAGGTGTGCAATATTTTTAATGTAAGGAGATTTCCTAAGTTATCTATTCTCCCTCTTAGTGAGGGAGAATACTTCATGTCTTTCCTTAAGAATTATCTCCCTACCCTTATCATCTTTTAGCTTCCTCTTATTCACTCTATGTATACTTTCATATAGGGGTCAAATAGAGTGGAGATAGAAGGAAGCTTAGTGATCTTGAATCTAGGCATTTGGGAAGCCTTACTTCTCAAGTCTATATCCCATGGAGGAATTTCCAACTATGAAGCATCTGAGGTTATAAAAGCAACCTCTTCCTCAACCTCCACTACTTCTAGTTATTTGTTGTATATTTTGACAAGTACATCAAGTAAGGTAGTCCATATAATCTTAGACCAATCCATTCCTCCAAATTTATGGAATGGATGGACTAAGATCAATTGGGGTTAGGATTTCCTTCCCTTACCAACACTTGTCACAATAGTTTCTTCTTTGGAGGTGGTGGATAGCATTATAAGGGTGATCTAGGTGGACTAGACATGGAGTTGTGGAGTGACTAATGCAGTTTGTACCTTTTGAGACACATTCTTCTTCTTTAAGGCTCTAATAGTAAAATTTATATAAGAGATAGAGGAGGTTATCATGGTGAGTGGGATGGAAGTGGATAGTGAATCAATGGAGGTGGAAGTAGGCAGTCTCACCTGAGGTGTCCTCAACATAGAAGAAATGGAAACATGTCCAAAAATTAACACAAAAGATAAAGGAACACTTATGAAGGGTTGAGTACCTAGGGAATTGGGCATTATAAGCTTTTCTTGAAGGCTCAAAGCCTTAGATGTTTCTATCTCTACCTCTTCATTAGAATCATTCTCAATATCCTTAATTATCACAACCTCTCCTTGGGCTAGTTCTGAGCATGGAAGTGTAATAGGCAAGCCTTGTGATGATTCTATTGTGGGACTACTTGTTGGAGCCCTAAACTTCCTTATGTAAACCAAAGGGGTCATAAGCTATATGGTGGAGCCTTTTTTGGGTAGATGCCACTACCTCTTATGTTTCTATCCCAATAAATGTAGAAATATAAACCTAGGGCATAGCAGTATTTACTTGAATGACACTTACAATAGGTTGTTCTTATGTTTTTACCTCCTCATTAGAATCTAAACTACTAGGTTCCCCTTCTTGTGTTCCCTATCTTGTTTTGGATTTACATGGGCTCTTTCTTCACATTTTAGAGTTTTAATATCAAAGGGAGTCCTTAAAATGAGTAACCCACTTGGCCCTTAGATTTTTCCTCAAATTATCCTCTTCAAAAGTTAGTGTGCTCCTATCCCTTGTATAGAGCCTTCTTGTTGTCCAGTTATCTTATAGGAACTGAAGGGTCCTCTTGGATCATTCTCAAATGGTCTTCCTTTAGTCTAGAAACTCTTGCCTTCTCTAAAACACCTTCATTATCCTTTGCATTTATAAATAAAAAATCATAAGAATAAGGAACATGGATATAGGGGATGTTAAATCCCTATAAATACTTATGAATAAGTCCATGTGGATCCTAGTCTATATATGGAATCATGGGGAAAAGATATATCTTCTGATTTCATTAAACATATCAAAAATGTTTCCTAATTCTGTAGACCATTCTCCCAATAATTTTATGGTGGCCAAAGTACAAAGCTTTCTTCTACTTGGATAGGTCCTCTTCAACACTCCATTGTAATTAGAAAGCAATTTATTACTTTACCAACTTATCTAGGATGTATTTTTGGAGACACAAAAAATTAACCTTATTCCCCTAAATCATTATGACTATGAAGTTCAGATAGAAGAAGTAATCCCTTTTACCATCTAAGTTCTTTAGAATATTTGGTCTAATTTTGGGCATGGGCAAGCCATGAATGGCTTGTCAAACCTCCAGCTATACATCCTTTGATATTATAACCATATTATTGGTGTAGGAATATATGTGCATAAATTGTTAGTGGTCACAAATTATATTTTTGATACAATCTATGGCTAGAGTCCATAATTCCCCAAGGTCTTTATAACAAGTTCCTATAATGACATCTAGAAAATAAAACATCATATAGATATTTCCTAAAGGCATGGAATGATTGTCCTTGTGAATTATATAATCTCTTAGATGGAAGTTTATTATCTCACCCAGGGCATACACAACATCATGGGTGATCACCATATATAACAATGGTACCTAGTGTAGATTAACAAAATGAATACACGGCATACCATAAAGTTAGTTCAAGAGAGCTATGCCAATGTGTATCCCCATTATAAAATTATTGATAAAAATATCTCCCTTTGGCTTCTTCCCTTTCCATGTGATGATCTCATCTAGGAGAAACCATGAAGAGAATTTCTTTTCTATTGAACTCTCTATGCTGAACTACACTAATGTATGCTTGTCAAAATAAGCATCAGGTATGCTCAAATATAGATATCATTGTAAGTTGAGTCTATAAATGCATTCCAAAACTATGTTATTTATAGATTAACGAAGGAATTAATCTTATGAAATCCTACCCAAGAAAAATAGATCTTGTAGGAGGTTGATGCATGGCATCACCTCTAGATTGGTGACAATAAAATGTAACCTTTAGCATTTAAAAGCTAACTATTCTTGGACAAATAGCCTATCAATGAGTGTCATCTCATCTTCCTCTAAAAACACATCCACATAATCAACTACATCCCATAAATCTAAATAGTTTGTGTATCTATTTTTGAATATGGTAGCATCAAATGTTGTATCAATGAACTCTATATAATCTTTGATTGAATATGGTGATGGTAGATTTATTCCCCTAAATGTCTTGGATGAAGACTCCATTTTTGTATATTATCTATGCTAATTAAAATTTACTTTTAGGTGTTATTTATGTTGTATGCTCAATTCTACTCTAGCTTGATCACTATTTACTCATAATTTTCTTTTTAGGGAGTATCTAGGGCTCTTCGATGCATAAGATAGCAGGAAACTTTGAATGAAAATTTTTTAGAAAGAAACAAAGGCTTTGATGGTTGTGCATCAAATATATAGAATTTTGTAGTGAATAATAGTTCATATGACATAAATTCCCAACATTCACTTTTCTCATAATTCCTACATAATTCAAATTTTTTTAGTTCAAGTTTGCAGAGGTCTCATACTTATTAATGGGAAGTATTTTCACCTTTTATTCAAATAAGTATAGAAAGGGATAGTAGTTTTCTTGGTAGTAAGGCATTCATCAGGAAAAAAATTCAAAAAAAATATCTATAGATTAATTCCATTAGGGGAACTGTTTTGGATAAAATGTCTCCAATAATTTCCTTGAAGACCTATTTCACCAGGGAAATTTTTTGAAGTAATTACCCTGAAGGGTCACTTATAAAATTCTTGAAGGGTTATTTTCATTAGGAAAAAATCCAAAGGGTATACTTTGTAAGGAATTTTGTCCATGAAAAAATTCCTAAAGGATATACTTCACAAAGGCTTGAGGATCATTCAAAAGGATGGAGGGCAAGTTTGCAGCAAAAAATACCCATGACAATTATCTCAAAGTGTAATTTCTAGAGGACAAATGGCCCCAAACAAAAGTCTCAAAGGGTAGGTGTAGTATGGAAAAAGGGTTGGGATAAAGTCCCAAATGATAAATCTTGAAGGGATAAGGGGCCAAGATAAAGTCTGGAAGGGTAGGTGTCTATTTCAAAAAGGGTCGAAGGGTCACTCATAATATCTGAAGGATCATTTCAAGAAATCCAAAGGGTAGGTGCAAAAGGTTTGAAGGATATAATTCATAGTAAAAATGCCCAAAGGGTCTACTTCATAAGGTAAAGTTTTAGCTAGGAAAGGGCCTAGGGTAAAAGTCCCAAAGGATAGGTTACATAAAGCTCAAATGGTATGTGCCTTTGGGGTCATTGTTTTAGCATAATTATATTGGCAAGATTGTTACAAAGAATTGTTTTTGGGATTTTTGCATTGGAAAAAATGTCTAACAACAAAAATTTTAAAGGGTCATTTTAGGGCCCAAGATAAAAGTCCTGAAGGATACTTTCAAAAGGCCAAAGGGTGGGTGGGTTAAGGCCAAAGGGTAACTCTAGAGGGCTAAATAAAATCTATCATAGGAATTATTTTGGACAAAATGTTTGAAAGAATCTTCAATTGGCTTAGGGGAATGCTATAGGTAAATTACATCAGACAAAATGTCCAACACAATAAACTTGAAGACCAATTATTATGAAACAAAAGTTCCAAAGACAAAATCCTAGAAAAATATAACTTGAAGACAAAACTTGATAGAGACAATTTGCACAAATCTGATAAAGATAATACCAAAAACATAAAACTTGATAGAGTACACCTGATAAAAAGAATGAGTCCATCAACATAATACCAATGCCATTTTTATAAAGTGAAAAAAAAGGCCAATAATCAATCTTCTCCCAAATATTGCATAAACATATAGAAGAGGGGCTCAAATTCAAGACCATAGTCTAAAAAAAATTGGGTCCCCATTTCCTTATGGAAAAAGGGGGGTATTGAGTACAATAAATGATGACTCATAGGGGAATACTCTTAAGTATTAAATAACATATAAATATGGTTTGTAATCTTAAATCAATCATGAAGTGTTTCTTAGAATAATACTTAAATAAAAAATGTGAAAGAGACTCATAAGTTCATTCACACAACATACTTGCTTTCAAATTTCTTAGATCTGTGTGTGTCAAATATGTAGTTTATTTAACCCTTGTTATGATGAGTTTTTCAAAGGATTTGATGAATCTATAGGTTTTATCCCAATATCTCTTAAATCTCAAAAACAAGGGAAGCTCAAGAATTGATTTGCTACTATCTAGGCATTCATAGCGCAATAGAGATACCTTGGGCTCATTCTCTTCTCATTCAATTATTTTATTTTAATCATGATGCATGGTACATTAAACTTATTTCATCATGTAAGCCTTTTGATTTTCTTTAGATTTTATTTTAATCTTTCAAACTCATTAGTCCTTTCTTATTTTATTTTTTATTCTTGAATGGAAAAGAGAAGAGATGGAACCCCCAGTGAGCTAGTATAATTATAAAACAAACCATTACTAGAATGTCCCTACCTACTACACCTATACCCAAAATTATCACTTACAATAGGTATTTAATGTGATAAGTGCATTTGATCCAATAAAAAAAGAAAATTTTATAAATTTTTATGTACTCTAAGAGAAACTTCCACATTCCTGGTAAAATTCCTAAATTATGACACCATTCAAAATAATCCATGATTACCTACCTTCATCCTAAAGAATCAAAAATGCATAAATACATCTAATCAATAAATGAGTCCCAAATTGTCTAGATTTTAATTTTCCCTTTTCTACAAGTCATAAGCTCAGTTGGTTTGGATATTATCTTGGTTATAGTCAGAGAAAACACAATTATGATTGTCAGAGAAAGCAACGAACAACTAATCTAAGAAAGCCTTGAAATTTAATGTAGAAAACATGAAACATAATCTATGAAATCAAAATACTAAAAGAAGGAAATATTAATCTATAAAGCAAGAAATATAATCTATGAAAGTAATAAACTAATCTAATCTTATATCTATGTTCATTTATCCCTTGTTACTCAGTAACATCAATAGATGATATAGCCTTAAAGCAATGATTTAAGAACTATCCATTGATTGGATATGTAAGATCGTTGCCTTGGAGGTCCTTCAAACAAAAAGCATTATTACCCATGATCTCTAAAATATGGTATGGTCCAATTCATAATGGAGAAAACTTGTCATGTTGTCCTTTCTTCTCATGGGATTTATCTCAAAGTAGCACTAGGTCTGAAATCCTAAATTCTTTAACTTTTTTTCTTTTATGAAACCACTTCTTGACCACATATTGATGTTTGTTGAATGTCTATAATGCCTCAATCCTTGAATCTTCCATTTTTAGTATGTTCAACAATCTTGATTTTACTTTATCACTTGGTTCCATATAGTCTTGCATAAATTTATAAGTGGGTAATTTTAGCATAATTAGGAATATAGGCTTGCATCTATATACCAATAGATAGGGTGAAGCTTTAAGGGATTGCTTGTATCTAATCTGATCTTCCCAAAGAGCATACTTCAATAAAGTGTGCTAGTCTGTGGGCTTTTCCCCTACTAATATCTTAATTTCATCATTCATATTCTTATTCATTGATTTTGCTAGCCCCCTTTCCCTAAGGGTAATAGTTAGAAGCTAACCTAATAATAATCTAGTTATCATGTGCCCATTCAGTGAATTTTGTTGATATAAAATTTGGTACATTATCACAAACCAAAGATGGGGGTGCCATATTTATTTTTAATTTGCTCTTCCAAGAAGTGAATCACATCTTATGCTATATAATTCTTTGTGGATATGGCTTTAATCTATCTAGTGTAATAGTCTATAGCAGTAAGAAAAAATTTATGGTCTACTTAGGAATTTGGGTTAATGACACCAATGAAATCTAAACCCCATTAGGAAAATGGCCTTCCTTTAACAACTAGCTATAAAGGCATTGATGTGTGTACTTCTCTCTTGGTTAAAGCTTGACATTCATGGCTAGTTATCACATGAGCATGAGCATATTTGAAATCAATTTGCTAGTAGTAGCCCATTCTTAAGATCTTATGGGTTGTGTTATTTCTAAAAGGATGACCACTACCTATCTTCTTATGTAAGTTCTCTAATATTTCTTTAGCTTCTTCTACAGGTACACACCTAAGATAAATACCTTCATAATTTATTATATAGAAGATACCCTTTTTGATCATGTAATGAGCATATTTGAGCCTTAAATCTCTCATTTCTCTATTAAGCTCTGAGGAGCAAGTTACTATAAGTAAATATTGTATTATATCATTTTACCATTCTCCTTTAGATACTTGAGCTTCACATACCTCTTCAACTATGATATGAGAATCTAGTTTAGTCATAAGATACACAATGCCTTGGCCCCAAATGATCTTTACAAGCTTAATATCTATGTTAAATTCTTACAATTTGGCCATCCATTTACCTCGGTGTTCCTTTAGTTTGTTTTATGATAAAGTGAGCTTGACAGTAGAATTAGGCATGATGGCAATGGTTTTATTCCTCAAGATATAATATCAAAATTTATTTACTACTTTGATAAGGGTAAAAATCTATTTTTCAATCATAGAATATATAAGCTATGCATCTTTCATATTTATTCTCATGAATGCAATTGGATGCTTAGTCTCTTCTTTCTTCTGCATGATGACAACACCAATCATATAATCTAAAGCAAATGAGTATAAATAAAATATTTCATAAAATTTGGATTGATCAATATTAGATTGTATAATATCATATCTTTAATGTCTTAGAAGGACTTTCAAGATTTAGTTGTCCACTCTGTTTTGGCATCCTACTTGAGTATGGCATTTAGAGGTTTGATTTTTGTAAATCCTAATATGAACATCCTCATGAAGTTAATATTCCTAAGGAATTATTTAAGATCTTTCTTATTATTTTGTGGCTAAATTTTTTAAATCACCTAAATTTTGTTTGGATTAATGGTGATTCCATCCTTGGTTATGATGTGCCCCAAAATCTTACCTTTTGTCACTCCAAATATGCTCTTGTTTGGGTTTAGAAAAATACCAAACCTTCAACATCTCTCAAATATGGATTATAGATTACTTATGTGTCTTTTTTAATTCTTTAAAAACATTGTAAGATCATCCATGTAGATGGTTATGCATTTTCCTATTAGTCCTTTGAATGCATGATCCATGGCACATTGAAAGGTAGATACTAAATTTATCAAGATAGAAAGCATCCTTTTATATGCATAAGTTCCCCACTTCATGGTAAATGTCATCTTCATCTATCCTCAAATTGCATGAGTACCTGATTGTAGCCTAAAAACACATCTAGGAAGGATATCATTTTAGAACCACTTACTATTTATATCACCTCATCTAGAGAAGGTAGAGGATAATTGTCCTTTTTAGAAGCCTTGTTCATATTTTTGAAGTCCACACATAATCTAATCTCACCATTTTTATTTCTTACTAAGACCAAATTGGCCACCCAGGTAGAATATCAAACTCAAAAGATAATTTTTACATTTAAAAGTTTCTCCACTTCTCTCTAAATGAGAGGCTCCAAAATAAGATTGATAGGTATTTACCTTTGTCTTAATGGTTTATGATTTGGGTTCAAAGGAATCATATGAGTAATGATCTATGGGTCATATACTTTCAAATATTCATATGTCCAAGAAATGACATCCCTATATCAAGTGATTAAATCCTTCACTTGTTGTCTTTATTTTGGGGTGAAACTGAGGCTGATATTCATATAATGTAGGTCATGCTCATCTCCTATATTTTCTATTTCAAATTAAGATTCATTAACCTTGAGATGTCTAAGCTATTGAGCTTGAGGATATATGTCAAATGGTATTTCCAAGGAGACTAAGCTAGTTGGAATTCAATTCTCTTTGAGTTGAAGAATGCACTCTTGTCTTTTTCCTCTTGATAAAGGTGATTAATGTCTTTATCATCGATGATTTGGGATTCAAATTCCCCTCAATTAGTTAAAAATTGAATTATCTATTGATCATCATTGAAGACCTAGAAATTTTCTACAATAGCTAGAATAGAGGGGCATGCACCAATTCAATGGAGAACTTTTTTACCTTTGATTCTTGTAACGGCTCTAGATTAGCAATAGCTAATAATTTAGTAGTCTAATTTTTCTCTCTAGGAAGTGCTACTATGTTAAAATCTTCAAATCTTTCAATCAAGTCCCATCCTCTATTCTTGTATCTCTTCAAATAAGATAACTTTCATTGGTATTTATTTCTAAATTGATTGACCACCAGCTCTGAGTCATAAAATAATGATATTTGCTTCACATTATTCTTGAGTGTAAACTATATTCCTAGAACTAAGGCCTCATACGTATCTTTGTTTTTTGTGTTTGTAAATTTCAATCTATATACTACTAATAAATTTTTACCTTGTAGATCAATCAATTTGATTCCCATGCCTAATCCTTGCCTAGATCTAGTACCATCAAAGTGTAGAGTCCACAACAGATTTGAACCTTTAGATTCTATATTTTATACTTGCCTCTATGTATTAAAAGTATAAATACCAAGGCTGGGTGACTCATAGTTTACCTCTTTATTCTTGACATTGTACTCTATAATGGGATACTTCATCCTCAACTTTTTATCAATTTTGATTTGATTTACATCTCCTCTCCATGGAAGCCATATATGATAAAAGTATATAGAGATATATCCATTGAGTGCTTTAGACTAATCTCTACTCCATATCAAATCATAGCCTTTAGGTATGTCTACCACCAAGATATTAATGGTCATTTGATAATGTAGTTCAGAGGATACTTGTATATGCACATCCCTTAGTTCACCAACTATAATGACTATTATCTTTTCCAATTGTGAAATTGTCCTTTTTGAAGGGTTTGGCATTAATCCAATATTTTGTCATATGGATGTAGGCATGATAGTTACAGATGCTCTAGAATTAACTAAATAATTATGAATGTTCTTATTGAATGCCTAGATATTCAATAAGAATGGTGGAACTTCTAGCTTGATCTTGTATATGACATTGATATTAGATGCTTTTTATTTGTTTGTATATGATTTTCCTCTCTCCATAAGAATATTATTTGTAATGGACTTATAGAGAAACTCTTTTTTATCAATAATTTAACCTAGCTCATGAAGATTTATATTTGTCTTTATCTTCTTCATATCCTCAACAATGTTATACCCTCTTATACTTGGTTCTTCCTTTTTTTATTGTTGATCATTCCCTTTTAGAGGGTGTGGATTATTGTATTCTTTAGGATTAGGAGGAATCTTCATGGTATTTATATGAGTTGATGTAGTAAGTGGCTACTTATTCCTTAGATTGTATGCAACTCTACAGAACTATTGGAAAACATGGACTTCATCCATATTGTCCTTCAGATCATTGTCATCTTCACCTAGAAAGGGAAACTCATGAGTTTCAAAGAATATGGTAGTGATGGAAGAGGTAGGATATGAATGATTCTCAAGTAGATTATGCATCTGATCTTATCTAACCACCTCTATTTGAAAGACTTCAAATACTATGAAAAATTTAATGCAGTTAAGCTCACCATGCTCAAAAGTATTATGAATTTTTCACCAATTAGGATGAGCCATTTATACTATGTTGATCTCTAGAATCTTGTTAGGATATTTAAGCCTATTGAATAATCTATTGTATCTCTATAATCCCATGTTTTGATTGTCTATTTGGCCATTAACATTGCCCACCCTTCTTTGCATCTTTAAGAAATCATTGCTCAACTTTTGAACCATCTTCTGAATAAAATCTAGTTTTACCTTTATAGAATCCATACCTTATAAAACATCAATGGGAAGTGCATCCACTTGTTGGTTCTACTAATAACCATTTCCCATTATATGATTTTCCAAGTAGTCAAATTTTGGTTGTGTTGTATGTGTTAATAGAGGTGGTGTATAATTGGTTTTAATTGAATGTGAGAACATTCTACTTCACATGTGGTACTAGATTCAATGCTATAAAACCATTATTTATATTAGGCACTCTAAGAATACAAAGATTGATCTACCTATCTATGTTTATAGAATCTTTGAATGATAATGTCCAAGTTTTGGCTGTAATTTATCTTCTCAAGAACATGTTAGTGATAGGATCTAAGGCATTCTTGTACATTTTCAATACTAGTTCCACCACTAGTTTATATATTGGGGTTAATCACTTATACATATTTTTTCATCTAAAATTGAAACCATGGATGGGCTCGTTAGGATCCCTCTTCATGCTAGTGAATTCCTAGTATATCAAACCAAGATTAGTGACCTATCCAAACTACATAATAAAAGCTACTTGAAATTCATCCCAAGAAGTGATGGACTTTTTAGTTAGACTCAATACTAATCATAAGTAGCATCCATAAAAGTAAAAGGGAATAATATGCATGAAAAATCCTCATCTAAAACATTAATTACACTTAAATTAGCTTTAACTGATTTGATATGTTCTTATATTGTCCTTGTTCTTGAAGGAGAAAAGGATATCAAGTACTTTTCAAGATTCTGAGGTAAGTCATGAATGTCCCCTAGGATGGTGATAGCATATCCAACTAACCAAGGTGGTTATTGATCCATTATTTTATTAATAGGTAAAGGATTAATTATTAGATAAGGAGTCCTTTGAGGTGGATTTTTTTGAACTAGGTTTATTGGCATAGTTCTAGGTCTCCTATGACTTATCAGGGCTGAAACTAGAAAACTAGCTTGGGAATAAGATCTAGTCAATCTCCTGGGTGACTCTAGTTCAAATATATGAAAAGAATAAATACTATTATCAGAGTTTCAATACTTATTTCTAGTGCCATTGATACTATTAATGTAGGTTTTATGCACACCATAGTGTAATTAGGTAGCCTCTAATGTATTAGGATCTCAATGGAGGTAAACTACACACCAAAGAATGAGTTGTAGGTATGTGGTCTATTTAAACCTATTGATGGAAAAGTGGGTAGTGTTGGATAGTTTTAAATTATGTCATGGAGGTGTCCTAGTAAGTGTAATAAGTACTTTCATAGCATAAGTGATAATGACAAAGTGTGAAATGTGCTTATCTTAGTGTGCTTAAAGTTGGCTTGGTTAATCTTTAGTTTTGGCATGGTAGAGATGCTTAAGTATGTGTATGGTGTTTTGAGGATGTGTAAAAGGTCCCTAATATGTTTTATATGCTTAAATTACTTATGTTCATAATTTTATTTCATCTGGATGATAATTTTCATCAAGACAATTTGGATCTAGTGGCAAAAAATCTGAGTAGATAGTTTGATGATGTTACCATTACAAGGTGTGGATGAATCAGGGGGAGTTATTCATATGGTTATGATAAAATTAATCCCTAGTTTATATGTGCTAAATATTAGGTCATGCACCTAATAATAATCAAATATATGCAAGGGCAAAGTTGGGTTCTTAGGCATTTTTATAGTGTTTTCCCATAGTCAAATTTGCAATGTGGCAAGAAGAGCCAAGTAAGAATTTTGATGATGGCATATCTAACACATGTGTATGTTTCAAAACAAGATGATTATATAATTTTATTTATTTTTGAGCTTAGTTGATTTATTCTAAATTTTAGGTCATGCACTAAATCACAACAAAAGTTATGTAAGTGAAAAGTTGGCCTCCCAAGTATGTTTTGACATAGTTAGCTATGTGGTAGAAAACTTTGAGTGAGTTTATTAATGGTATTATATATTTCATGTGCAAAGGTTATAGGAGTAGTTTTTTATATGGATGAATTCTTCTATGTGAGGAGATCATATGGTCCAAATTTAAGATCATGCATCTAAGCACAGTAAAAGTTATTGAGGTTTAAAATTGGATTCACAAGCATATTGAAATGGTCCCCATACTTAGTCATTTTTGTAAAAGGTAATTTTTGAGAAAGTCTCAATGTGATCAATGGAGTGTGTTTGATCCAAGATGTTAGGAATTAATGAGATGGTGCTAGGTTTTCTATGTTTAATGCTAAGCAGAGATAAATATCAAGCATTTTTCAAGGACCAATGGTGAGCAAGAGATCATACAAATAGAGATCAACGGTGTGCATTAAAGGTAAGAGGTCAAAGTGATAGATGTTTAGCTTTGTTAAATACTAATATATGTGTAGGATATCAATTTAGTGCATGAGGTCAAAGTTACCAAAGTGCACGAGATGGGGTCAATTTTTAGATGTTTAACATTTGACCATTGGTACATTTACATTAAAGATCAAACAAGATCAATGGTGCATGTTTAATTTAAGTAGTGAGGACATGAGATGTGATAATGGTGTTTTAGGTTTAAATATGACCATTTACATTTGAATGTTTGAATTTGTAAAGGAAAAACTAGTGCTCTATATTTTGGCTATTATATAAAATTTACTCATGGTGTAAAAAGTGAACTTGTATAGGAATCCAAGGGGCATCTATAAATATGGATTTAAAGATCTAGAAATGTGTACAGACAAAGATATTAATATCTAAAGTTGACTATGTGTTCGTGCTTGTTCAGTATGTGACCCAAAGAAGAGTAATTAAGCTTGTGTTGATATTATTTTGATGTTTCATGGTGAGTTGGCTATTAGGGAATGGTGTATACTCCATAAGGATGTTTTATGTGTATTATGAAGGATTGAACAATCGTATGTTGTATGAACAAAATATTAGAAGGTGATTGTGTGTTTACTCATAATGACTATGTGCATAGAATATTGTTTAAGCATTTTGTGCTTAAGTAGAAGGATCTTATGATGGATATGGGCACTTTAAGGAGGACTTATAGATCATGTGGCATGGGTTAATGATTTTTAAAAGTGTTCCTATGTTCTTAGTTTTCTTAAATAAGTGTCAAAAAGGTGAATGGGTCTCCATAGGACCTAAAAGTGACTTAAGCCTATTTAAAAGTGGATTGTGCTGAAGTATGACCAATGTGAGATGCCTTGAGAGTGAAGGCATGTTTTGTGTCCAAAAAGGAAATATTTTGATCTTGTTAATTCATGATTTATATATATATATAGTGAAACCAAATTTTTTGGTTTTTAGATTTTTGTGAAATAGTTGTGAAAGGGACTTATGCAAGGTGAATGTGAAAGTTATGGAGAGAAGGAAAGGTAGAGTGCCCAACTAATGAATTAATGAGAAAAATAGTTTTTTGATTGTGTGTATGACCTGTAGGTCATTTTTCTAATGTTAGAATATTTCTCTTGAAATTTTAGGATATGTGAAGAGGTTTCAGTTTGCATATGAGGATAGTTTGATTAAATAAGGAAATGGATTGTGACATGCCTATGTGAGAGGCCTTTTTGAGATAAAGAGAGAGTTTTTGTAGGTGTTAAATAAATAGAGATCCATCATCAGGTGTTAAATACATCATTTTTAAGGTGGAGGTGTTAAAAGGAGGTTCTAAAGGACTTGATCTTCCTTAAGGGTAGTTATTGCTAGTGAATCAGGTGTTTCACTAAATACATTTAGTCAAGAGGACATGATCAAGGTTTACTAGTCTAAATGAGTTTATTAGTCTCTTGTTTTTAATTTATGATAGGAAAATATTCCATATGTTATATACTTGAGAGTGGTTTTTATTCCCCATAAGATTTTCCCATAAGAACTATGTGTTATGTGTTTGATCTTGTGTATGTATTGAATGAATGAGCTCTCTAGTTAATGTTTCTTAATCAAATTGATATATGTTTATTGGTTATTAGCTAAAGGACTAAAATTGAAATTGAAATGTTTGGGTTAATTAATTCACCCACCCCCTCTCAGTGATGTTACCTCTAACAATTAGTATCAGAGTGGCTCCTTTTGTAAGGGCTTAACAACTTGAAGGTAATCCAAGGTACAATATGGGTAGTCATCAAGGAGGTTTCTCTACTAAGCAAGCACCAATGTTTAATGAATCTAATTATGAATTTTGGAGTGCCAATATGAGAACATACATTTAATCCCTAGGGTTTAATGTATGGTAATATGTTGTGGATGGTTATGTTACTCCTACCATTCCTCCATCTAGTGTTACAGATAAGAAGTTGTTTGAGAACAATTTCAAGGCATTGAATTTTATTACTTGTGGTCTTTCAGAGACTCAATACACCAAGGTAATCTATTGTGAATATGCTAAAGAGATATGGGATAAAATGTAGATCATTTATGAAGGAGACTCAAAGGTCAATATGTCTAAACTATAAACTCATATAAGGCAATTTGAAAGTCTTAAGATAAACGAAGAAGATACTATGACATGTTTTCTACAGAGAGTTGATGAGATTATGAACATCATTATATGTCTTGAAGAGAACCTTGAAGAAGCTACTATAGTTCAAAATTTATTAAGATCCCTATCCCTCAAGTTTGATCTTAAAGTATCTACTATAGAAGAAAGTCATGATCTTACTCAACTAAAGTTGGATGAACTGCATGGCATCCTTGCTACCTATGAGATGAGGAAGAATGATGATATAAAACCAAACAAGGAAGCAACATTCAAGATAGAGATGAATCCAAAGAAGAAGTTCCAAGGTAAAAAACCCAAATAGGATGACATTTTTGATATATATGAGGATGAACTAATTGCTTTGATTTCAAGGAAATTGAGAATAGGTTCAGGCAAGTATAAAGGTAAGATACTCATCAAATGCTTCAATTGTGGTGAGATTGGACATTTTTCTAATAATTTCCCTCATAAGTATAAAAAGGATGATGATGAAGAGCATGATCAAGGTCATGATCATGGAAAGAGATATTTCAAGTTTGATAAAAGCAAGAAGGATTTCAAAAAGTTTGATAACAAGAAGAAGTACTTCAAGGATAAAAAGAGTCTCTATACCAAAGGAGATTGTAGCTCATTAGATGAGAGTGAAGATAGTGACTCAGATTATGATCATGAAGATGATGGTACTATTGAAGATAGAGATCTTTTCATGTTCTAGCAAGGAAGTTTCTCATAGCAAAAGGAGTCTACTTGGACTGATTTAAATGAGGTGCACTATGAGACTACATTAACAAATGCTCATGAATAACTAAAGATTGAGAAGAAGATAAATAATAAGATGAAATATAAACTCAAGGATTTTAAGGAGTAATTTAGTATGTTTGAGGTAATAATAGATGAAGATACCAGGGAGCATGAAAATATGGTCAAGGATCGTAGTTGTCAAATGGAAATCCTATCTATAAGCCTAAAAGCTAAATAAGATGAATGTGCAAGGTATGTAATTGAAAATTAGTCATTAAGATCTGAGTTAGAAAATACATCTAGTAAGGTGAAGTCATTTGTGAGATTTTAAAAGATATCAAGTGATATAGACAACATTTTGAATGATCAAAAGCATGCAAGTGATAAGACTAGTCTTGGATACAAAGAAGAACTAGAGACTACAACTCAAGACAAGATAAAGACTAATGTGAACAAGGATAATTATCCTTTACATAAAAATCATCAAACAAGGAATGATGGTGAAAATATATTTAAGACAAATTAGATCAGACAACCAAATGCCATGAGGTATGCAAATTTCAATAGTTACTGATATACTTGTAATCAGTTTGGGCATAGAGCTATAGAATGTATAAGACCTATTAAGAATGAATTTGCATAGAACTATGATGGGGATCATCAGTCAAAAGATGTGATAATTATTGATTATTATAGTTTTTATGACATAAGACACCTTACAATATTTTTTCCAAATATGGAAAGGCAGAAAGAGCTTCTTGCAAAAAGTATGGTGTGCTTTAACTATGAATAGAGAGATCACATTTCTAGGTTCTACAAGTAAAGGACTACAAGTTAGAATAGGTTTAATTAGGATCTTAGAGTACATGGAAAAAGATAGGTTAACTCATGGAGACCAAAGGTGGTAAGTAAGAGCTATGATGAGTCTATAGGTCCAAGTAATATGTTTGATATGGTGGATAATGCTTCAAAAGTTGAAGAGTGTCAAGGGCTCTCATTATCTGATCATGTTGAGAATAAATAAATCAAGCTCAAGAAGAAGACCAAGGTATTGGTTGAGGCTAGTCCTAATATGTGTATGTATCAAAGTGAACATCTTAATATTATTGAGTAAGCTTCATACAAAGAACATCAATTGTATGTACCTAGTGATGAGGTTCCAAACTGCAAGGTTGATGCTTAAAATGAAAACGTATGTCAAGATTCCATAGTTTTTCCATGTGTTGTCAATTCCATATTAGAAGAGAAGGAGATTGATATAGAAAAGGAACTAATTGTCATAGTTTAGAATAAAAAGAAGAATAATAAGATAAAGAAGTCTTATATCTATAAGAGGATTCTAGTGGTTACTGAGGAGATGTGGGCCACTCCTAGCTTCAATTTGTTTTAGAGGATAGTGATGCAAAAGATGTCTCTATATATTTTTATTAAGAGACTTCTTTTAATTGAGAAGTAAGTGTTTTTGTGGTGCTCTTGAGACAGACCTAAAAGACTAGAGTTGAGTGTTCTCAGTTGGAACATGTATGTCTAGGTGGAAAATATGTTAAGGTGATGTCATGATGTTGATAATTGTATTTGGAGCAATCTACAGGGTAAGATTGAAGGTTCCCAAATGGAAAATGAGGATTTGTGATTTTTCAAGATAATATTTTTGCATGAAAAGGTATTTTGACCTTATTCTAGCATGCTCCTAGTGGTTTTATGATTTAAAGATATGTTGACATCAAATTAAAAAAATTGTTAGCTCTTGGGTTTCTCAATTTATGGTTAAGAGCTTATAGGTCCTAAAATGGGTTATAGGAGGTCAAGGATACCAATGGTGTGTAATCTCAAATATTGTTCTAGAAGTGTGTAATGGCTATTTCTAGGTGTGTAATAAGTTTCAAATGTGGATGTTGACCAGAAGAAGGTTTGTTGACTCTATTTGTTTTATTTTTTTGAGGTTTTGGGCTCTGATAGAAAAGTGGTTTGCCTTATGAGTTGAGGTTTTAGGCTTATTAATATGTTTAATGGGATAAATGGGTTATAAAATCAATCTTCACATAGATTTTAAGGTTTGTGGTTCTCAAGTTATTCAAGTTTTTGTCAAGTTAGAGGCTTAATTAGGGAGTAGGTTTATGAAGGAAGTATGTTGAAAAAAATGATATTGGTGATGAAAATTTGTGTACTTTAGGGGGAATATGAGAGTGATATATATTTTATGTTTTATGTCTTGAAGTTGTGTCTACAAAAACTTATGGGCTTTGCAAGTTCTAGGTAGGGCTATAAGGAGACTAGACAGGCCTAGTGTGAAAAAGAGTGCTTTTTGATAAACTTATCCAAAATACAAAGGAATGAGTTTTGAAAGTGAGTTTTTAGTTTGGTTTTGTGCATGTTACCTATTTTTTGAGTGGCATGAAGTTCTGATGGTGTTCCTTGAGGTGGTTTAAAGTATAATGTTAGTAAACCTATGAGCTAGTTCTTCATGGTTTATAGAGATTTGAAGATGCTTAGAAGGTGAATTTACCTAAAAATATTATGGGAAGTACTTATCAAATGTTTATTAATGTGTTCCATTATATTTATATATTTTTTTTATGTTCTTTCTTCATTGGTTACAATGCTTGGTTAAAGAGAGTTTTGGCATGGAACAAGAAGAAGGTGTTAAGACAAGAAGAGGTAGGCTCAAGGTCAAGGGGAGTTTGTATAATATTTATTATAATATGGTCCTTTCCTATTTTAATGGTCTTTTTATTTCCTCAAGATCATTTGGTTTCCAATTTTTCATTGTGTCAAAAGGGGAGAAAATTCCTATTGTGAGAGTGCTTGAAGAGAGAGAAGGTGAGTTAAATGATGTTTGTTGACATAAAAAACAAAGGGGGATATTGTTGGAGAGTTTTTATTGATGTCATAGTGATTTTATGGATGTGTAATATTGATTTATTAAGTTATTTTATAGCCTAAGTGATAATGAGAAAGTGTGCAATGTGTTTGTCCTAGTGTGTTTAAAGTTGGCTTGGTTGATATTTAGTTTTGGCATGGTTAGAGATGTTAAGGGATGAGTATGGTGTTTCTAGTATGTGAAAAATGTCCCTAATATGTTTTATATTATTTTTTTACTTGTGTGCATAAGTGGATTTCATCTAGTTGATCATAGTTTTCATCTAGATCATTTGGATCTAGTGGCAAAAAATTTGAGTAAGCAATTTGATGATGTCACCATTGCCATGTGTAGATGAGTCGGGGGGAGTTGGTCATATGGTTATTATGAAATTATTCCCTAGTTTTTATGAATTAAATCTCAAGTCATCCACCTAAGTGTAGTCAAATATATGTAAGGGAAAATTTAGGATCCCAGAGATTTTTACAATGTTTTCCCATACTTAGCCAAATTTGTAATGTGGTAAGAAGAGCTGAGTAATCATTTTGATGATTTAATATCTCACACATGTAGATATTTTATAACAATATGATCATATGGGTTTATTAAATTTTTAGTCTGGTTGATTTACAATAAATTTTAGGTCATGCACTAAAGCACAACAAAAGTTATGTAAGTGCAAAGTTAGCCTCCTAGGTAGGATTTTACATAGTTGGCCATGTGGTAGAAAAATATAAGTAATGAGATTAATGGTGTTATATCTCACATGCATGAATTTTATAATATTATTTTATTATATATGGATTCTCCTATGTGAGGAGATCATATGATCCAAATTTGAGATCATGCATCTAAGCATAGTAAAAGTTATTAAGGTTTAAAATTAGCTTCTCAGGGATATTGAAATGGTCCCCATAGTCATTTTTTCAAAATTTAAAGTTCAAGTAAGTATCAAGGTGATCGACAAAGTGCATTTTCTCCAAGATGTTAGGAAGTAGTGAGATGGTTTCAAGTGTTCCATTTTTATCATTGAGTAGAGATAAATATCAAGCTTCTTCCAAGGATCAACGATGAGTGGGAGATCGTATGGATAGAGATAAATGGTGTGTATTAAAGTCAAGAGCTCAAAGTAATAGATATTTATATTTTTTAAATATCAAGCTATGTACAAGATATTGATGGAGTGAATGAAGTTAAAGTTACCAGAGTATATGAGATGTGGTCAACTTTTAGATATTTAACATTTGAGCATTTGCACCTATGCATTATAGATTTAACAAGATCAATAGTGCATGTTTAATATTACTAGGGAGGAAATGATATGAAATCATGGTGTTTGAGGTTTAACTATGACCGTTTGCATTTGAATATTTGAATTTGCAAAGGAAAAACTAGTGCTCTATATTTTGGTTATATCTTTCAATTTATGTAGAATTTACTCATGGTGTAACAAGAAAACTTGTAGAGGACTCCAAAATGAATCTATAAATATGGATTTAAATATTTTAAAGTGTTTATATACATATAAATTTATCTACAAATTTTATTGTATGTTCGTGTTTATTATGTAAGTGACCTGAAGAATATTAATTGAGCTTGTGTTGATATTATTTCAACATAACATGGTGCATCAACTATGGGGGAGTGTTTTAGACTATATAAAGATGATATATGTGAATTATGAAGGATTTACAAAATTTATTCTATATGAATAAATTATTATAAGGTTATTGTGTGTTTGTTCATAATGACTGTGTGCACAAAATATTATTTAAGCATTTTGTGCTTAAGCAAAAGGGTATTGTGATGGATATGAAAATTTAAGGAGGACCTATAGATCATGTGACATGGGTTAATTAGTTTTAAAAATTTTAATATGTTCTTAGCTTTCTCAGAGAAGTGTCAAAAAGGTGAATGGGTCTCCATAGGACCTAAAAGTGACTTAGGCTTATTTGAAAGTGGATTGTTCTTAAGTTTGACCCATGTGAGATGAATTCAGGGTGAAGAAATGTGTTTTGGATGATAACGAAATATTTTGATATTTAATTCATTATTTCTCTATATATATTGAATCCAAATGTGTTGGTTTCTATAATTTTATGGAAGACTTATGAAAGAGACTCGTGCAAGGTGTATGTGAGAGTTATGGAGCAAAGGATAGGTATAGTGCCCAATTGATGTATTAATGAGAATAAAAATTTATTAAATATTTTTATGACCTATAATTCATGTTCCTAATGTCATAATAGTGATCTTGAAATTTGAGGTTATGTGAAGAGGTCTGAGTGTGCATATGAGGACAATTTGATTGAAGTAGAAAAGAGATTGTGACATGCCTATGTGAGAGGCCTGTTTAAGATAGAGAGAGTTTGTGAAAGTTTTTGATAAATATATGTCCATCATTAAGTGTTGAATAAATCATTTCTAAGGTGGAGGTGTTCAAATTATGGTTTAAAGTACTTGATCTTCCATAAGGTTAGTTGATCATTGTGAAATAGGTGTTTCACTAAATACCTTTGGTCAAGAGGACATGATCAAGGTCTGATGGTATAATTATTTGATTATTATCTTGTTAATAATTTTTTATATGACATTATTACATTTTTCTCATACTTGAGATTGGGTTTTATTCCCCATGAGGATTTCCCACAAGAACTATGTGTTATGTTTTTTATCTTGTGTATGCATTGACTGAATGAGCTCTTTAGTTAATGTTGCTTGATCAAATTGATATATTTTTATTGGTTATTATTTCAAAGGACTTAAATTAAAATTTAAATATCTAGGTTCATGAATTCACCCCCCTCTTAGTGATTTTACCTTTAATAGGTAGGGCATATAGGTTGTTGACAAGGTTTTTTAGATGAACGCATGTTTCCTAATAAGGGTAGTGAATCTCTATGTGATTTGGATGGGTGGATGGCTTATAATATAAATTGGGTAGGTCAAAACTAAAAAATAAGTTAAGGGTAAGCCATAAAATAAATATTCTATGGTTTTTAGGAATCACTTCCTTACTTGGTTTCCAAAAGGATAAGTGCTCTTAGAACTTACATTTGTTGCTAGCAGTAATTGCACACACACAGTGAGATGTGGCTAATAAGTCTAAGGAGATAACTATGAAAGAAATTCACAAGCCTTAGAAAAAATTTAATCCTTTTAGAGTATCTTTTTCACACCCTTAATCAGGTGATTATGACTTGGGCTAGTAAAGTATCTAAGGCAACTTTTGCACACACATAGAAAACTACATCCAAGAAAGCACTCATGCATAATCAAAATTATGAATAAAGAAAATTAATAACCTTAATTAATATAATTTTAAAATATTTAAATATATTTTTCACATCTATATATCATTACATTAATAAAAACAATCAAGAATCCATTCACAACTATTAGACACTAATGATTATTGAAACATACAACCAAAGAACTTAATAACTAATTACACAAGTTTTGGAAAAAAAATACACAAACACATTCACTGATGATCAAAATTGATGATGATACTATATTTAAAATTCTCTAACTAAAATCCAAGTTGGATTATAAATATATGAATAGGCTTGGAGAAGGGGTCTCCTCATCCTCCAAGTTCATGCAAAGTGTTTACATGTGGTAGTTAGAACATGAGTTCTAACTATAGTCAAAATTGTATAAGATAAATCTTATAGTTATCAATTAAATAAGTTGACCTTTTCAAATCCATGTAATGTGTGCATATGTGCAAAATATAAATTCAATTTTATAATAAAAATCTCAAACTACAAGGAAACTATGCACCATTATAAAATTATACATGTATTAAATTCTTAGCCTATCAGGTTACATCATGTGAAGTGTTGTATGCACTTTATTCAATGTATAAATTGTGGTGGTAGTGGTTGAAGTTTCATATTTCGATGTGTTACCAAAATAATTATTTCTCTTGGCCTCATTCTTTTGATAAACTTTATATTCCACCTTATATTACTGCCATATAAGGTTCAATTTCAGTAGTGGTGGTTGATGTATCATTTTAAATTGACCAAGGAGTCTTTCATGATCATCTTTGGTCATCCAAAATTTATTCTTGAAAATTTCCACCTCCATAACTTTTTTTCTAGCCATACTCAACTTTGACTCTATCTCTTCTAGTGTTAAGCCTTACAAACTCTACTTTAATTCATCCACTACTTCTTAAATGAGTTTATCAAAATTGATCCTATAATCAATTTGCCTATGGTGTCCTTCACCTTGGAAAACTTCAAATCATGCAAAATCTAGAGGATTTGGGCCTTTTTCACTTGATATTTAGGGATTAAGGACCCAACTAATTATAGTCACTCCTTTCCTTCTTGTCTTATGACAATAAACTTCAAGGAATTGGATGCCTCTAGTGGTGTCATTAATTCTAGATGACTATATAATGTGTTACATATGTATTCAACTAACATCTTCAACTAAGCACTATCATCTTTCAAGAAACTATATAATTGGTTGGCATTATTTACATGAGGGGCCATTTCAGCCTTCATAAACTCCAATGCCTCTAAAGAGTTGTAACATCAAGAAAATACTTCTTACACCTCTACTTTTATACCTATAAGGATATGTATAATCTTTGCTTTCTCCTTCAACTATTTCACCTAGGCCTTTATCTCTTGTTGATCCATCTTCATTCCCTCATGGATGGCTACTATAACATCCTTATGTGCTTGGGCCAGGTTTACAATATTTTTAATGTAAGGAGATTACCCAGGATGTCTATTTTACCTTTTAGTGAGGGACAATACTTCATGTCTTTACTCAAGAATTATCTCCCTACCCTTATCATCTTATAGCTTCCTCTTCTTCACTCTCTATATACTACTAAATGGGGGGTCAAATAGAGTGTTGATAGAGGGAATCTCAATGATATTGAATTTAGGTATTTAGGAAGCCTTGCTTCTCAAGTCTACAACCCATGGAGGAATGTCCAACTATGAAGCATCTAAGTTTGTAACAACAACCTCTTCCTTAGTCTCCTCTACCTTTGGCTATTTATTTTTTACTTTGAAAAGTACATCAGGTAAGGTAGGCCATATAATCTAGGATCAATCCATTCATTTAAATTGAGGGAGTGGGTGGACTATGATCAATTAAGGTTTGTCCTTCCCCTACCAGAACTTATCACAATAGTTTCTTATATGGAGGTGGTGGATGGCATTGGAAGGGTGATCTAAGTGGACTAGACATGGAGTTATGGAGGGGCCAATGCAGTCTATACCTTCTTGAAAACCCTCTTTTTCTGTAAGGCTCTGATAGTAGAAGTGCTAGAAGGGACATAGGAGGTTGGCATGGTGAGTGGGATGGAAATGGAGAGTGAATTAATGGATGTAGAATTAGGCACTCCTACCTAGGGTGTATTCAACATAGAATAAATGGAAACATGTCCAAAAATTGGAATATATGATAAAGGAACACTTATGAAGGGTTGAGTACTTGGGAATTTGGCATTATAGGCTCTATTTAAAGGCTCATGACCTTAGATATTTCTAGCTCTACCTCTTTATCAAAATAATCCTCAATATCCTTAGTTATCACAACCTCTCCCTAGGCTAGTTCAGAGTGTGGAAGTGTAGTAGACAAGCCTTATGATGATTCTACTATGGGACTACCTATTGGAGTCCTAGGAGTCCATATGTAAACTAGAGGGGTCTTAAGCTATGTGGGGAAGCCTTTATGGGTAGATGCCACTTCCTCTTGTGTTACTATCCCAATAGATGTATAAATATGAACTTGGGGCATAGTAGCAATCACTTGAGTGTCACTTACAATGGGCTATTCTTATGTTTTTTTCCCTTCATCATAATCTAAACTAATGGGTTTTTTCTCTTCATCATAATCTAAATTGATGGGGTCCCTTGCTTATGCTCCCCTGATAGTTCTAGGTTTAGACACCCCAGGATATTTCTTCACATTCTTGAGTTTTAATTTCAAAGGGAGTCTATGAGATGAGGAACCCACCTGGTCCTTAGATTATTCCTCAGACTATCCTCTCCAAAAGTTAGTGTGCTCACATACCTTATATCGAGCCTTTTTTCCATCTAGTTATCTTATAGTAATTGAACTGAGGGGTGATCTTGGATCATTCTCAAATGGTCTGCCTTTAGTCCAAAAACTCTTACCCTCTAAAACATTTTCATCATCCTTTGCATTTATAAACATAAAATCATAATAATAAGGAACATGGATATAGGGGATGTTAAATCCATATATATGCTTTTAAATAAGTTCATGTGGATCCCAATCTCTGTTTAGAAGCATGGGGAAAGGATATATCCTTTTTCTTGCCTCCCATTTCTCCAAAATGATTACTCATTATGTAGGCCATTCTCCCAATAATTATATGATGGCCAAATTACAAAGCTTTATTCTACCTAGATAGGTCCTCTTTGACACTCCACCATAATTAGAAAGCAATTTCTTGCTCTTCCAACTTGTCTGGGATGTATTTTTAGAGACATAGAGGATTAACCTTATTCCCCCAAATCATTATGACAATGAAGTTTAGATAGAGGAAGTAATCTCCTTTGCCATACAAATTCTTTACAATATTTGGTCTAATTTTAGGCATGGGTGAACCATGAATGGATTTCCAAACCTATGGATATACATCCTCTACTATTTTGACCATATTCTTGGTCTAGGAATATATGTGTATAAACTAGTAGTGATCACAATTTATATTTTTGATATAGTCTATGGTTGGAGTCCAAAATTCCTCAAGGTATATGTAACAAGTTCCCATAATGGTATATAGCAAATAGGACATCATATAAAAATTACCCAAACCTATGGGACACTTTCCTTATGAATTATCTACTCTCTTAGATGGAAGCTAATTATCTTACCTAGGGCATATGTAGAATCATGGGTGAGCATCATTTATAACAATGGCACCCATTCTATATTAACAAAATGAATACTTGGCATACTGTAAAGTTGGTTCAAGAGAGCCATGCTGATGTGTATCCCCATTATGAACTTGTTGATATAAATAACTCCCTATAACTTCTTCCCTTTCCATGTGATTATCTAGTCTAGGAAAAACCATGAAGAGAGTGTCTTTTCCATGGAGCTCTCTATGCTAAACTACACCAATGTATGCTTGTCAAAATAGGCATCGAGTATGCTCAAAGATAGATATTGCTAGAAGTCAAGTCCTAAAATGCATCTGATAACTTTATTTTTTCCAAAGTAATTAAGGAAAGAATCTTATGAAATCCTACTTGATAAAAATAGATCCCATAAGAGGTCGATGTATGGCATTACCTTTAGTTTTGTGGCATCAAAATTTAACCTTTGGCATTTGAAAGCTAATAATTCTTGGACAAATAGCCTATTAGTGAGTGTCATCTCATCTTCCTCTAAAAACACATCACAAAATTGACTACACCCCATAACTCTAAATTTTTGGTGTATCTATTTTTAAATATGTTAGCATCAAACACTATGTCCATGAATTCTATAGAATCTTTGAATGAATATGGCGATGGTGGATTTTCTTTGTTAAATGTCCTAGATGAAGATTCCATTACTGTATATGCTCTATGTTACTTATAGTTTATTTTTAGGTGATATGTATGTTGTATTCTCAATTTCTCTCTAACTTTACCATTATTTACTCATAATTCTCTTTATAGGGAATAGCTAGGTCTCTTTGATTCATAAGATAGTAGGAGACTTTGAATGTAAGTTTGTTAGAAACCAATGAAGGCTTTGATGGTTGTGCATTGAATATATAAAATTTTACATTAAATAGTATTTCATGTGACATAAGTGCCCAACATTCACTTTTCTCATAATTCTTGCACAATTCAAACTTTGTTAGTTCAAGTTAGTGGGGGTCTCATACCTATTAATCAGAAGTATTTTCACCTTTTATTCAATTAAGTATAGAAAGGACTAGTAGTGTTCTCAATAGTAAGGCATTCATCAGGAAAAAATTTTCAAAAAAAATGTCCATAGATTAATTCCATTAAGGGAGTTGTTTTAGACAAAATGTGCACCATAATTTCCCCAAAGACCTATTTCATTGGGCAAAATTTTTGAAGTAATTATCCTGAAGGGTCACTTCCCAAAGTCTTGAAGGGTTATTATCATCAGCGAAAAATCTAAAGGGTCTACTTCATAGGGCATTTTTTCCATGAAAAAATTCTCAAAGGATCTACTTTGCAAATGTTGAAGGGTCATTCAAAAGGCCAAAGTGCAACTCTATGGGTAAAAATATCCATGACAATTATCCTAAAGGGTAAGTTTCAGAGGGCAAAGGGCCTGAGATAAAAGTCCCAAAGGGTAGGTATAATACAACAAAGGGACCAAAACAAAGTCTCAAAGGATAAGTCCTAAAGGGATAAGGGGCCCAAATAAAGTCCTAAAGGGTAGGTGGATATTTTAAAAAGGGTCAAAGGGTCACTTAAAATGTCTAAAGGATCATTTCAATAAATATGAAGGGTAGGTGTAAAAGGTTCAAAAGATCTAATTCATGGTAAAAATTCTTGAAGGGTATACTTTATAAGGTGTAGTTTTGGTGGAGAAAGGGTCCAAGGAAAAAGTTTTGAAGGATAGGTTATACAAATCCTGAAGGGTATATGCCCCTTGGGGTCATTGTTTTGGCAAAATTATATAGGCAAGATTGTTGCGGGGAATTATTTCAAGCTTTTTGCACCATAAAAATTTCTAATGATAAAAATTTTAAGGGTCATTTTCATCATGTTAAGGGCTTGGGATAAAAGTCCCAAAGGATAATTTCAAAATACCAAAGGGTAGGTGGGTTAAGGCTGAAGGGTAGATCTGAAGGGCTAAAGGAAGTTTGTCACAGGATTTATTTTAGTCAATTTTTTTGAATTAACCTTTGATTGGCTCAAGGGAATGGTGTAGGTAAATTGCAATAGATAAAATGTCTGACATAATAAAATTGAAGATCAATTCTTGCAGAACAAAATTTTTTAAGACAAAATCCTAGAAAAAGATAAGCCAAAGTCATAAAACCCAATAGAGACAATTTTCACAAGTCTAATAAATATAAGGTCAAAAACATAAAACCTAACATAATAATCCCAATAAAAATA
This sequence comes from Torreya grandis, assembly GCA_037957365.1. Taxonomy (NCBI): domain Eukaryota; kingdom Viridiplantae; phylum Streptophyta; class Pinopsida; order Cupressales; family Taxaceae; genus Torreya; species Torreya grandis. Next base: position 159,734 of record JARHVA010002478.1, read on the forward strand.
ATGATTCCATGAGCACATTACCAATGCCATTTTTTTAAAGTATGAAAAAGTCTAATAATCAATCTTATCCCAAATTTTGCATAAGCATATAGAAGAGGGGCTTAAAGTCAAGACCATAATCTTAAAAAAGTGGGTCCCCATGTCTCTATGGAAAAATCAAGGTGTTGGGTACAACATAATTTACATGTTACATCTTCATGAATTACATTCAACAACCTTAAAGTAATTTTGAAATATTTAATATGTTCTTCAATTGTGACAATACCATTAGGATTGAAAGATGGAAAATATTTCTCAAGGTTCTTAGGCAGATCATGTACCTGACTAGTACATTTATGGAAGATCCACCTAACCAAGCCATACCTTGATAAGGATTGAACATAGGATCATTTTGAATAGGTGAAGTAGGCTAAGATATAGAAACCCTTTGCTTACCTTTGCCTACTCTTACTTTCCTATTAACTTCTAATTAAAGGAGAGGTAATCTTGATTCATACCATGACCTAGTCCTAATTCTTGGTAATTCTAGCTTATAAACCTTAAGTCCTATCCAAAATATGACTTATAAACCTTATCTTTTCAAAGATGAATGATCTTTAGCTCAATTCTTGAAAATAATAGTCTAATTCTTACCTAAGTAGATTTGCACATTTAAGATTCCTAATTTAAGCAATATTTGCATAAATTATATAAATCTCTTTAAAGGACAACCATATTTAACTGAATAAGCTCAAATATATATCTAAACTTGAGAATATTAATGATCTTTACACAATTAAGTTTAAATAAACCTAAATTTGCAAATAATCAATCAATCTTTGAGAAAATTTGTCATCACTAATTCAAACAAGGAAGATTTATAAAGCTTTTGCTACCTTTGCAAATATTTACCATGAATATTCAAAGAATACCCATCTTCAGCTAAGTGATCCTAAATATTGGTTTGAAACCTTGAATATCAATAATATTTACACTATTTGATCTAAGAATAACACAAATATGCATGGAGTCATGATCTTTGAACAAAATTCACCAAAATTAGCAAAGTTGATAGAGATTTAACTAAGGCCCTCCTTCTATCAATAGTAGAACATGTTCTCTATTGATGCATGTAAGTGTATCATAGGTGGTTCTTAGTGTTTAATAAACAGTACTCATTTCTGCATTTAGAAAATCTAATGCATGAGTTGTAGGTTGTGATATTCTTGATATCTTTGGTAGAATAGTGGCAGAATAAATGAACTATTTCATAAACTTTATAATGTTTGGTTATTTAGAGCAACCATGGCATAATAGTTAATTTGTGAAAATGAAAATATTCTATACTAAGTGAAGTGAATTATTCTCAAATTCTAAGATAAATATAAGTTAAAGTGAGTATTTACACTAAAATCTAATCTAAAGTTAATTGATCAAATAGAAAGCAAATGGAAGGGTAGGGTAGAGAAGGAACATATTGATGTTGTTGATCTTCATTCTAGACTTAATGACAAAGTTTAAATATCATCCAAATATGCACTTGAAACTAATGTATAACATGAAATAGCATAATCTCAAATCCTACCACACATTAGGAAAACATCTAAGGAAGTGAAAATAATGCAAACAAGAACCAAATTTACTTAAAAAATTTAACTCTACAAGCGAATAACATAATCACATCTACAATAAGAGAAAAGAAAATGAAGCAAACCTAAGAACCTTCAATCAATCTAGCATTAGCACAAATTGATAGCTTTGTATTCAAAAGTGCACATCTAGAATTCCTAAGAACTATTCAAACCTAAAATTTAAAACAAGACAAATGAAAGAGAAGCCATAATGATAATTCACACAAATAAATGAGACAATCCTTCCAGAATTCTCTTCTTGAATTAATTGTTCCAAAATTAACACAATTTTTTCTTTCTTAAAACTCCCTTTCCTTTTTATAATTGACAAAACCCCTTATATAGAAGATTAAAGGAGTATGTCAATCAGTTATTTCAAATTACAATTGTACAACTATTTTTTATAGCCTTCTAAAGAAAGACACTTTCTAAAGAATTGACCTACAGGTGATGTGCTTTACAAGTTGCACATGCCTTTACAAAAGAATATTCCTTTTTTAGAAAATGCACATGTTCAATTACAAAAAAAATATGCTTTATTCACCAAATTCAACTTTGAGGCGCTCCTACTACTACAGTCCCCTATTTTTGTTGAAGAATATTTATTGCCCTTTCATGTTGATCATTAATTAGCTTCATATTGATAACAGGCTCCATGAAGAGTTCATCTTCTTGATCTGCCAGGCCTTTGAGATCTTTTCATCTCTTTCCAATGCTTCTTTTATGCTCCTAGCCTCTAAAATCTTCTCTTCTATAGTTAGAATTATTCCCATGATCTTACCATTGTTTTCTCCAGTCTTTCATTTTCTCTTGTTTCTTACTTCTTATATGACTTGGGTATCCCTAAGCTTGAATTCTTCATCAATAATTAGACCCATAGGGTTGAGTGAAGTTGGGTCAGTGATCATGCTCCCAATTATATACTTTATCTTGCTTTCCAACATTTTTCCATCCTTAAAAATATTTTCTAGGCCCTTGGACCACTTGTTTAACTCTTGATTTTATCTACCAATAATCCCATCATCGTATTCAGATGAGCCAAGCTAATTGTTTTGAAATCAGGAATTTGATCTTCTATCAAGATGTTGATCAAATCCTTTACTTTTTTACTTGAATTTTTTCATTGGTGAACTAGGATCATGGCCACTATACTCTGCTAGCTCACCACACTCTATCTAGAATTTATTGACTTTAAAGAATTAAACATGTCAAATCAAGTATCTTCAAACATGTTTATCATTGCATCTATAACTTGCAATATAGCTTGCTCTTCCAACTTCTTATTTTGATGCTAAACATATTTGAGGATAGCTTTCAATTTTTTTTTGATCTTGGGCTAAATCCAAGTGATCCTCTTCAAATATAGGATTATCTCCAAGATTTTCTCCTCCTACTAAGATCAAATTGGTCAATGGATCCACTTTCTGGTATGTCATCTCCTCACCACCACCCATGACCTATTTATTTGTTACTCTCTATAGTCCATCAGTATTTGAATCAAATTTGACTCCTATTTTGGATTGATTCACCTATGGGTTTGGGACATCTATTTGTGCTTGGCCTAATTGACCAGGAGTAGCTAATCTTATTTTTTCTTCTTTTCTTAGGGTGATCACCCATGGCTTGAGTTCTTAATGCATTGGGATGTTGATGGATCTCATCATAGCCCAAGGGTAATGTAAAATGGGTTGTTTCTATAATATAACTTCATATAAAAATCATTCTATAATGGTTGACCCAAATAGCAAGTTTTCCTCACTGAATAAATTGACTTCACTCAGAGGATGAGTGAAAGTCACTTTGGGTTTCTTGGATCTAGGAGCAATGGATAGTTTATTTTTCCTCTTTAGTGGATTGACAACCACCAAGTCCAAGAATTTCTAATTTCCTTTCCCTTCTTTTTCCTCTTCAAATTTTATTTTCTCATCATCTGACTCTGACTCATAATCCATTGATAACATTTTGAGTGCATCCTCTATAGACTCATTAGGGTCCAATACTATCATGTGTACCTCCTCCTAAGATAATTCTTGCTCTTCCACCTAATCTAAAGAAGAAGTAATATCGTCAAGCCTTATTTCCTTTGGTCTCTACTCAATCTATGCCTTAGGTTTGTGCTCTATTTTTGGTTGAGCTGGTGGAGGTTTAGTAGATGTACTACCTAGCAAATGATATTGTTTGGGTCCTAGCTGCCATATGTCATCCATATTTTGGTTTCTTTATAACATGGATTTAGGAATTAGGTTATTATATTTTAATCTCCTTATGAGCTAAAAATAAGAGTATGCCTTAGTGTAAATGGGTTCACAAGCACTAGGCTTATGATCATATGCTACATTCAACATTCCTTTATTTTTCAAGTGTTTTTTCACCTTCCCATGAGGATCCCACTACTTGAACTCACCAATCTATAGGTTGAAAGATGTTTTGTGTTTTGATTCAGGTTCAATGTTGTCCAATTATTTGAATATGGTATTCCTAATTATTATGAGGAAGTTGTGGAGGACCCATTTTCTTTTGGTCTTGCAAAGACCATTTATACCATGAAATAGTTGATATGCCATTTATTATTCTGCTAGCTTGTGAGGGATTTGAAGAAGTAGCCTTAGAGGAGAATTTTATGTCCCTTAAATTCTTATGTATGTATAGTTTGGATATATCCATATATCACCTATAGCTTCAACAAACTTTTTGATCAAGGGGCTGATTATTGGCATTGGAATTCTAGTTATGGCTTTACTTAGCGCTAGATAGATGCAATCACATATAAATTAGATGTGATATCCATATTTGAAAATGTGAAACTTAGAGTAGTATTGGGAGATTATTTGTGTCCCAATTTCTGACCATTAATTTTGGTTTTGAATTTTTTTAGTAACACAAAGAACATCCAAGAGGTATGAAATCATAAAAATTTGGGTTTTCTTCTTGTTCTTGGCTGCAAAAATCTACCTACTTAATGAGATGCTTATTATTTCTCCTAGTGGGTGAAATTTTGTCTTTTCAACTATGAATTATACTTAGGCACCCATATTATATCCACATAGGTTGTGGTTGCATTCCCACATACTCTATTTAACATTATCATAATCATCCTTACCCTTGGTCTGAATTGACTAATGGGAATGTTTTTACTCAAGTCTAAAAAAACCTAGTTTCTAGAGTACAACCACATGGCTAGGGTATCTTTTAAATCATGTTCCTTATCCTATGAATATATTAAGGTAAGGTCTATTTGGGGTCTTGGAAATTTGTATTAGGATTCAAATTCTATGGTAGAAATATATGCAACTTTCCTAAGATTGTGCTCATTGATTAACATGTTTTTATCAATTTTAATATCTATAAAAATAGTAGCTAGAATATCAATACAATGGATTACATCTAGATTTGTTACCACATTATTAATTATAATCATATGAATTACAACAATGTACTCATGCAGTCTCCTAGATGAGAGAATTTTCTCCTCTTCTCATGTGATGGTAGGTTGATCTTCAATGGTCTAGAATAACTTCAACCAGTTTGTGTCTCTAGTGTTTAGAGTTGAAGCATAAAAATTAGTGTCTTTTAAAATACTTCCCCCAACATCTATTCAACATCTTCCTTAAAAACACCCTTTTGAGCTACCCTTGTTATGAATATTATCAACTTTCTCACAAGTGGACTGCAATTTAATTTTGGATCAAGTTATCCTTGAACATGAAATAAATTAATGCTTCTTGGCTTGATTACAATGAAAATAGGGTCAATTAGGGTTATCATACATGCTAGGGAAATTTTGGAGCTCAAGCAGGTTTGTACAGAGCTTTAATGATATCAAGTTATTCAAACTATGTGAGTTTTGTGACTTAGATTGCCTTTAGATCTTGTATTTATACCTTTGCATTTTTGGGGCATGAGATATTTTAGCCTGACATGTATGGTGTTGTGTCACAACCATGTTACCACTTTTATTTATTTTTTAAATGTGAGCCTTGTCCTTTAATACACATGTCAATACCTCATTGGTCTTGGGCCTTGTTGATGCCTAAATATGTACCATAGGGGCCCATTGTATTTAGAAACACTTCTCATTTTAGAGTTTAGAGAATTTAGTGCATGAGTTAAAAGTTATGATAATTCTATTATCTTTTGGTCGAATAGAGGCAAAACAAGTGATTATTTCACAATATTTATATTAGTTGGTGGTTGGGAGCCACTATGGCCAAACAACAAATCTATGTAAAGTATCTATTAAGTATGCAAAGAATAGTGAATTGTGATCAAGAATTAAATTAATAATTAATTTAGAATGGATATTTACAATGAGAATATAAACTAGGATGATCCAGGTCAAAAAAAGAGCAAAAAGAAGGGTAGAGTAGAAATAAATATTGTTGATATTCATTCTAAACATCATGATAAAGTTTAGATTTCATCTAAGCATGCACTTAAAACCAATGTATGATACGAAACAACTTGAGCCCAAATCTTACCATACACCAAGAAAACTCTTAAGGTGGAACTAATATAAATAAGAACTGGTTTCACTTTAAAGAATCTACCCCTACAAGAAAACAACATTGGCCAAAATGTAAGAAGATTAAATGAAACTAAAGATTTTTAGTCAACCTAGCATTGGCACAAGTTAACAACTTTACAATTAAAGGTGTACACCAAAAATCTATAAGAACCATTCAAATATAGAAATCAAAACAAAAATCTATAAGTAAATGAGAGAGAAGCCATGATAACAAACACACAAACAAATGCTGGACAATCTTTGCAAAATTCCTTACTTGTATTACTTACTTCAAGTTTACAAAGTAATTTTGGCTCTAATAACTCCCTCTCCTTTAAAAAATGGTATTACTACCTTTTATAGAATGCCAAGGTAGCATACCAGTCAATCATGAGATATAAATGCATAAGAGATAAGGATAGTTGTCCTTATTATAGAGTTTCAAAATACAATTGTTTTATTAAAGTGGACTAACCTACACACAAACATTCTAACAAACTAGCATATTTATTTACAAAAAAATTCTACCTTCAAAATGAGTTCTAAAAAAGCTACTAAAATCATTAAATAACCCCTCTATTCGTCTATTGGGATCCTCTATTTAAAAGCCATCAGTTGGTTCTCAAGCTAAAATTTGGTATCTATACAAACGTATTTGATGTCCTACAGACTATCAAATTTAATCTCATATGTATTTTTTTCTAGGTTCAAATTTGATGTTTGCACGAACATATTCTATTTTTAACCAACTTTGCAATTTTATATCTTGAAGTGTAGAACTCACCAAGGCACCAAATTTGTTGAGAATGGACTTAATACCAAAAAGAATAAACTCATTAAATCCACTGGTCATGAGAGCTTTCTATATGTACCTATAAAATATTGAAATGAGCTCTTTTTCATGATTTTATATGATGTCCATATGTATGTCAGGAAAATAGTTTAAAACAACTTGGGAGCCAATTTCTCACACTTTTATCTTTTGATGTGCTTCATTGCATGAGCTCAAACTTACAAAAACTATTCTTGATATAATAATGGGTAAACCCATTTGACAATTTACTCTAAATTTGTAGTGTGTGAGAGATATGGCTTATTGAATGTGCTCACTTAGACGTATGAGAAAAATAGTGAAATGGGGCTAAGAGGCCAACTTTACATAGCTAAGATATTCCTTGTGAAAATTTTAAAAGACCCATTTTATGATCTCATCTTAATTTTTAGTGCATTAGAGATATGGCCACATGAAAATGCCTACTCGACTTTGTTTGGACCCAAAAACTAGTTAAAAATGCTTTGGAGACTAACTTTTCATGCCCATAAAGTTTGACTTACTATGTAAAATGAGTTCAAACTTAATAAAAATATTCCTTTTGAAAATTTGAACAAACCCATTTTACCATTTCATCTGAAGTTACAGCTCATATGAGATATGGACTCATGAAAATGCCTACTTGGTTTTGTTTAAACTCTGAAAAAATGGTTAAGTATAGGAAAAATAGTGAAATGTGGCTGAGAGGCTAGGTTTGTATGCCCATAACATTTTACATGATATATTTTATGATCTCATACTTATCAAAAAAAATATTCTTTGTACAAATGTGAACAAACCCATTTGACTATTTCATCTGAAATTGTAGTGCATGAGATATATGGCCCCATGAAAATGCCTACTTAGCTCTGTTTGGACACAAAAAACTAGTCAAAAAAGTTTTAAAAGGAAAATTTGAATCTTCATAAATTTTTACATGATTTATTAAGTGAGCTAATAAAATTGGCATGTATGATCTAAGTATGAATATGAACAAACCCATTTGATCATTTTTCTTAAATCTTATCCATGTGTGAAATATGACTCTAGTAATTTACCTATTTAGATTTTTTACCATCAGACTAAAATGTCCAGATGGGCACAATGAGGAACCAGCTAAATATCATGCACTTTCATACTTACTGCAATCACTCTTGTCACGTCATAGAGTCTTTGAAACCTATCAATGGCTTTTGTAAATTGACAAATGACACCTTAAATGAACTCATTTAACTTGACTTTCAATGGACCAAAGGCTAGTAAAGGACCAATTTAGGATTAAATCATAAAATTCAGATACAACTCATATAAGAAAAGCCTCATCAAACATGTAACTTGAATATGAAGAATAAATGCTAAAAAATTTAGACAAGGTTAGACCAGAACCATGAACCAATAAGTCAGCTAGACTATGATGTGGATGAGCTTTAAATAAAAAATGTGCAAACATGCTAGTGACACTTTGATTAAGAGAATTTTCAATTTTAAGGTACAAATTTGTATAATTTGATATAAGGGTCCCTATTTTTTAGAAATGGGGGTATGTTGACCTCAAGAAATGGTAACTTTTGGAGGAAACATAGTAATATGTTAGAATTTAGAGACTTTGGTTTAGACTAATAATTAAGCTACTTATTCTTTTTGATCAGGAACCATCATTAAGATTAGTTCATGGTTACAAAAAAATATTTCATATGCAAAATTAGGATCAAACATCAAAACTCAATCATGTTATGTGTGTGCTTTGATTCCACTTATTGATTGCCAAAGGATTTAGAGAACAAATTCTAGGTTCATAGCTTTAATCATTAACATTGACTTTTAGCATGTTTGAATATTCATTAAGAAACATGTCTTAGCTCAAGGAAGGTTTGGGAATTATTCTTCTACTATCCAGGCATCCATATCCCTAAAAAAGATGCTTTTATCTCTACTCACGGCCTTGCTCCATTACTTGCTAGGTGTCCATAACCTCAATGGAGATTACCATAATCACCTTTGCTTGGAAAGCCTTCAATTTTTCAATAAGTTCTTATTTTTATATTTTTAGACCATTTTTGGCCTTCTAGCAAAGGTTAGGAGCCAGGTTAGCTAGGTTTAGGGATTTGGTTAAGTGTTTGATTTTCAGACAATCATCCTTAGTTGTAAACTTTCTCCCAGGTAATAAATATTTTTTAGTGCAAGCAAGACTATATTCTAATAGTTTAAGATTTCATCTTAAATATTCAATCCTTACTAAAACTAAGATTAGATCAGAACAAGGTTTAAAATCTCAAAAAATAATTAACTTATCCATCAGTCTTTACTAGTTTCTATAAACTACAACATCAAGCTCACATTCTAACAACTTTGATCAACCAATGTTGAAAATTCATACCTTAATTTATGAACTGTGAATATCTTGAGTAGCCTAAATGAAATTCAAGCTGAGGGCTATCTAAAAATACTTATTTAGAAGTAAGGAAGAAATCACAAGATGCAAATAAATATTTTTAGGTGTTATATGCAAATAAGGGACAAGAAGGAAAAAATAAGAAAGAAAGAATGAGAAAGAAACTAATCTACACCCTATACTAACTTTATAAAATACTTACCTCCAAGATCAAATAGAAAATTACGTAGTCTACTATAGAATATTGAAATCTAAATGTTTTTTGATGGCATCTTCCTACTAATAAGGGCATTTGGATTCCTAGGTCTTCTAGATGGTGTGATTTGAGCTCTCATATGCATCCTCAAGTACATGGATAAAATATATGAGTCTAATATTCAATCTTCTTCCTCCTAAATCCTTCTACTTTGTATCAAGAGTGCCAGTCCTACTTCATCCATAGATAGGTATTGGCTTATATCATCTTCACTCAAAATGGTAGCTCTACTTGCATCCTCAGACTGATGTCCTCATTAGGTTCTTCCTGAGGTAGAAGTGGACTACCAATATTTGAAAAATATATATTTTAATTCATCCTAAAAGGTTTCTTCATCCTGATCAACTGAATGATGTTCATCTATAATATTATAATGAAAAATATGTTGGTCCCATACTATTGACCTCTTGATGAAGTCACATGATAATTCTTGATCTGATTTACACACTTCATCTTCATCCTTGGTGAAGAGGGGCATCTCATCCATCCAATCAATCTTTAGTTTGTCTTGGTTTGGTTCCTCCAAAATAACACCATAGTTTGAAAACTCTAGATCATTGGTGAAATCCTTAGATGAAGTATCCATGTGTTTTATCCCCTCATTTACCATCTCCAACTCCTTAATTTTATTCAATAAATTATGGTATGACTACTGCCAATGATCATCTTCTTTAGGGGTATTCTTCATTTCAAAAATAAACCTATGTGGGTTATCTTTCTGGCTACCATCTAAATAAAGATCATCTTGTATTTGATCTATATCTATTTCCAACAACTCTTCTTCTTCATCTATAGATATACTAATGATGACATCTTGTTGATCTTTAATTACAATCTCTCTTACATCACAAGTCATCTCATATACAAATTATTCAATTGGCTTATCTTCATCTTCTTCTTCATCTTCAAATGAAAAATCAAAGGCCTTCATGAAACCTTGAGATGTTCCTACAAAGCCAAATGTCCCTGCAATAAATTCTTGATTAGGCACAATTTCAGAGGTTTAGGAAATATTATAATGATCAAACCAAAACAATATCATATAAACATATTTATATGTCCTCAAATGATACATTATTTCTAATATGAAACTTGTTTGGAGGCCTATCAGACCTTTAAGAAGCATAGCTTCTATTATATCCTTCCCTTATATTTCTTACTTATTCTTGTAACTAATGAAAGTTAGTTCTCAGTTTTTGGATCATTTCTAATATTAAGTCATTTGAAGTTTTTGGTGTTTTAGGCTCACAAATTGGAGCATTATTATTGGATGTGGGCATTAGAGTTTTATGATTTTGTGGATGAAATCCACTTGTAGTGTTATTCAAGAATTCTAGGTATTGGCTAGGACATGCATGACTTGAGGGAAAATGGTTATGAAATGGTGTTAAAGTAGGTATACTAGGAATGATGTTTTAGATGGGCCAATTTGAATTGACATTAAGTATATGATATGCCTTCTAACCTTGAGGCTACATTTGGTCATCAATGATCATAGATTTAGAATAGGCCCAAGTCAATATGTTTATGATTGAAAGAGACCTTTTCAAAAACATGAAGGTTATGGGATCCATAGAATCCTTATAAATCTCTAAGGATAAATCTTCATTAGGTCTATAAGGGGCTATATTTTTACTAAACATTTTTTAGAATTGAGCGTTAAAGGATCTGATAGTTTCAATAACACCCTTTTTAATTGTGGAGAACAACTAATACAAGACACATGGACAAATATTTTTTTTCAAATTGATCAATGAATATATTATTGAATTCATTCTAGCCAGTAATTCAATCTTCTAAAAGGTTAAGAAACCATTCATAGGTGTCATCATTAAAATTAAATGGAAATAACCTACATGCTACATTTTCATGAGTCACATTCAGAAACCTCAAGGTAGCTTTGAAACTTCTAACATTCTCTTTAGTTGTAACAACATTATTAGGACTATATAAAGGCAAATATCTTTTAGGATTTTGATGAAGATCATGCACTATACCTGGCACATTGATTGAAGAACCACCTATCTAAGCCATACCTTGAACACATGAGTACCTTAAACTAGGGAAACATTTGAGACTTTGGAAATTTTACTCACCTAAGCCTTGCCTTGGGTAATTCCAACTTGTGACTTTGAATCTTGTTTAAAATATGATGTGTCAAATCAATCTTTATAAATATAATGATTAGATTTACACATTAAGCAAATTTTGTAAAGATTCATAGAAAGAACAATAAAGGACAACACTCTTTAATTAAGTGAGCTCAAAGAGGTGTCCATATATGCTAGTATGAATGATATTTGCAGTCCAAATAAACTCAAATTTGTAAAATATTTATGGATATTTGTTTAAAATAGCTTTTACTAACCTCAAACTGATTGGATTCATATATCTAAAGTTATCTTTACCATAACTAAGCATATGTATTCAAAGAATGTCAATCTTTATCTAAATAAGCCCAAAGACCAATCTAAAACCATGAAGATCCCCAAATTTTACACAAGTATTCTCAAATAAATATAAATATGTAAATAATAGATGAATATTTGATCAAAATACATCAAAACTAGTAAAGATCCTATAAATTCACAAAAATTTGTTGAAATCGCTTCTTCTAACACTAACGAAGCTCTTGGTAATGCTTAAATATGTACCACAAGTTCCCAAAGTGTTTAAAAATACTTATCATTTTAGAGTTTAAAGAATTTAGTGCATGAGTTATAAGTTGTGATAATCATGTTATCTGTTGGTACAATAGAGGCAAAATAAGTAACTATTTCATTATATTTATATTAGCTGGTAGTTGGGAGCCACCATGGCCAAACAATAGATTTATGCAAAGTATGTAGTAATTATGAAAATAATAATGAATTATATTCAAGAACTAAATTAAAAATTAATATATAATGGATATTTACAATGACAAGTTAAACTAAGATGATCCAGGTCAAAAAAAAGCAAAAAGAAGGGTAGGGTAGAAAGAAATATTGTTGATCTTCATTTCAAATATTATGATAGAGTTTAGATTTCATCCAAGAATATACTTATAACCAATGTATGATACAAAAAAATTTGTGCCCGAATCTTACCATACATCAGGGAAACTCCTAAGGAAGGTGGAAATAATGCAAATAAAAATCAATTTCACTTTAAATATTCTACCCCTACAAGAAAATAACATTAACCCAAATGTAAGAAGAGTAAAAGAAATGAAATGAAACTAAAGACTTTCAGTCAACATAGCATTGGCATAAGTTAATATCTCTATAATTAAAGGTGCACATAAAGAATATATAAGAACTATTCAAATCTAGAAATTAGAAGTAAATGAGAAAGAAGCCATGATAACAAACACACAGATAAATACTAGATAATCTTTGCAGAACTCTTTGCTTGTATTAATTACTCCAAGTTTAAAAATTAACTTTGGCTCTAATAAATCCCTCTCCTTTACAAAATTATTTTATTGCCTTATATAGAATGCTAAGACAACATAGCAATCAATCATGAGATACAAATACATAAGAGATAAGGACAATTGTCCTTATTACAAAGTTCCAGAATACAATTGCTTTATTAAGTGGATTGAACTATAGGCAAACATACTAACAAACTAGCATATGCCTTTATAAAAAAATTAAAAAATAAAAATCTTTAAAAATGAGATCCTAAAAGGTTTATAAAATCATTAAATAACCCCTCTATTCATATGTTGGGACCCTCCATTTAAAATCCATTAGCTAGTTCTCAGACTAAAATTTGACATCCCATAGACTGTGAAATTTAAGATCATATGGATTTTTATCTAGGTTCAAATTAGACATCCACATAAACATCTTCTATTTTTGGCTAACATTGAAATTTTATATCTTAAAGTGCAAAACTCACCAAGGCACCAAATTTGTAGAGAATGGAGTTAATACCAAAAGGAACAAACCCATTAAATCCATTAATCTTGGGAGATTTATAAATACACCTATAAAATATTGAAATGAGATATTTTTTATGATTTTACATGATGTTCATGTATCTATCAAGAAAATAGTCTAAAATTATTTGGTAGCCAACTTTGCACACTTATATCTTTTAACACCCTTGATCATATGAGCTCAAACTTAGTGTAAATGTTCTTGGTATGAAAATGAACAAACCCATTTGACCATTTCCTCTGAAGTTGTAATGCATGAGAGATATACATTGTTGAATATGCTCAATTGGCTCTATTTGCACCTTTAAAATGGCTATAAAAAAATAGTGAAATATGGTTAAGAGGCCAAATTTTCATGTTCATAATTTTTTATGTGTTATGTTGGATGAGCTCAAACTTAACTAAAATGTTCTTTCTAAAAATTTGAACAAACCCATTTGACTATTTCATCTAAAGTTGTACTGCATGAGAGATATGACCTCATGAAAATGCCTACTCGACTCTGTTTGAACCTAGAAAACCAATCAAAAATGCCTTGAAGAGCAACTTTGCATGTCCATAAATTTTGACACACTATGTTACATGAACTAAAACTTAGCAAAAATGTTACTTGTGTAAATATAAACAAACCCATTTTACCATTTCATCTGAATTTGTAGCACATGCAAGATATGGACTCATGAAAATACATATTTGGCTCTATTTACACCCTGAAAAAATGGCTATGGAAAAAATAGCGAAATTCGCCCGAGAGGCCAACTTTGCATGTCCATAAATTTTGACATGATATGTAGCATGAGCTCAAACTTAGAAAAAATGTTCTTTATGAGAATGTGAAAACTCATTCGACCATTTCATCTGAAGTTACAATGCATGAGAGATATGGCCTCATGAAAATGCATATTCGACTCTGTTTGGACCCAAAAAACTAGTCAATTTCTTTTTAAGGCAACTTTAGATCTCTATAAGTTTTGATGAGATTTATCAAGTGAGATAAAAATTGGCATGTGTGATCTAGGTATGAAGATGAACAAACCCATTTTATCATTTCTCCTTAAGCTTTCATACGTGTAAAATATGACTCTAACAAATTGCCCATTTAGATTTTATGCCATCAGACCAAGATGTCTAAATGATACAATGAGGAACTAGTTGAATATCATGCACTTCCATACTTACTCTAAGCACTCTTGGCACCCCATAGGGTCTCTATAACTTATCTATGGCCTTTTATAAATTGACAAATGACACCTTAAGTGAACTCATTTAACTTGACTTTTTATAGACCAAAGGCTAGTAAAGGACCAAATTAGGATTAAATCATGAAATTCAAACACTCATCAAATAAAGGCCTCATCAAACGTATAAACTAAATATGAAGAACAAATGCTAAAAAATTTAGATAGGGTCAAACTAGAACCATGAACCAATAAGTCAGCTAGACCATGGTGTGGATGAGCTTCAAATAAAAAAATGTGCAAACATGCTAATGACACTTTGATTAAGTGAATTTTTATTTTAAGGTATAAATTTGCACAATTTGACATAAGGTTCCCCATTTTTCATAAATGGAGGTATGTTAACCTCAATAGGCCCATTAAAAAGTCTCACTTATACCAGACCATTGATTTGGATCTAGAAGGTCAAATGTTATTGAACGATTTTCATTTGATTTATGGTGGTTGTAACACTTGTCACTACCGCATTCACTCTAGGCTCTTTAAAAATTTAGATCTATCTCATATTGTTAGATCTTGGCTATATAAATTAACATGCATTATTAATCTCAATTCTATATGTTCTATCCTATGCTTCACGCACAATTTATTTCTTGACACAATCTCTACAATGGTGACACTTGTCACCTTCTCACGCTTTTAGGGGCTTCTTTGAAGTTTTGACTTAATGCTCACCATTAATTGAAATGTGCATACTTAGTCATGTACCATTGATCTTTGGGATAGTTCTAGATTTTAATTATCCATCATTGACATGACACTTGTCATCTCCATGCTTTCTTGTAGGGTTTTTGATTTTTCAACTTCCAACTCGCATCATCAGATCTATTTTACCTGATAGAACATGTACCATCAATCTAGGTGCTTAACTTATTGACTTTAAAGAGTCTTCAAAAACCATAGATATTTTTATTGAGTTATAAGATTTCAACATTTGTCATACTTTCATTGGTCCCTTCTATTCCTATGAACAAAATAAAATAAGTAAGGCTTGGGGAACATATAGGACTTAGGATAAAGTCTTTAACCTACGGTTTTGGTCATGTTAATAAATTTGATTGAGAACCTTAGGGTAAGATTTTAGGCTAAGTATGAAACATAATAAAAGGGACTTTGAATTTAATTAGTCCATGCAGATAATAAAATAATTATGGGGACTTGGGACATAAAAAAAACATAGCATAAAAATTTTAGTCTAAGGTCTTGATCATGTTGAAAAATATGACTAGGATCTTAGGATAAAAATTAAGCTAAGTCTTTTAGAAAATATAAAGTGCTCCCATGCTTTTTTAAATAAAATGAACCCATGTAAATTTGAATTTAATTCAAAAGAACTAGGCTAAAAAAATTGGCTAAGTGTTTTTAGATGTTCAAACATGAGTCCAATTGAACTATTAAAAACTAATGATTAATCAAAGGGTCAATTTATCACTAAAGCCCAAAACCCTAGACATTATCCACACACTTGAGTCTCCATTAAACTTGTATCTTGAAAACACATGAAGCAATCATTAGCAATGTTAGAAAAAATAAGACAAGGATAAAATAGAGAGATGTTAATTAAGCTAAATTATAACTAAGTATGGATGATCTTCAAATAAAGAACTCAGATCAAGTGGCATTTTTCAATGTAAAGCACAAATTTGAAAATTTTGGAAAAAGGTTTCCCATTTTTCAAAAATGGGGGTATGTTGACCTCAATAGATCCCTCTAATACTATTAGTTAAATTTCATTCTTGTATCTCACATCTATCACCCTATATCACTAAATTATGGCCTTATCTATAACTAGTCTCCTTTCTCATACTAACACCCTTAGTATCCTATAAAATTATGGTTAACTCTCCCTATACATGTGGGAACCTAATTTTTTTTGGTTCATGTCCTAGTATGTCACAAATTCACACAAAAAGAAACTAGAAGGTATCACTAATAACAACTTTAATAGTCTTTAGATACTGGTTTATATAGTAGTTGTATCTCTTCATGCATTAGTATTAACATGACCTAAGGTATCCATTATTTCTCTTTGGTCTTAATCCTATTTACATTATCTCATTATATCCATAGAAATAATTTGTATTGGTCCTAGACTCTCCATATTATTATTTTCCTTCCCTAATGTTAATATATATATATATATTCTCTCTCTCTCTCTCTCTCTCTCTCTCTCTCTCTCTCTCTCTCTCTCTCTCTCTCTCTCTCTCTCTCTCTCTCTCTCTCTCTCTCTCTCTCTCTCTCTCTCTCTCTCTCTCTCTCTCTCTAACTTAACCTTTAAGATATTTGTGGAGTTTAAAAACCAAGGTTATTAAGGGTATAGAATATTAAAATCAAGGAATAAATATGCATTAATTATAGCCATCAATTTTATAGTAATTTACCTAGTCTAATTATTCTAAAAATATCAATGAACTACAAAATTATGTACTTAGATGGAAACTAGCTGAGATAGATAGTTGATAGGATAAGAATTGGCATAGAGAATAGGTAGTGTGTCATAAATAGATATATGAAGTCAAAAACCCTCCTAGATAGTAGTACAATCCTCTAGATATTATTATATTATGCTAGTGTTCTCTATGGTGTAGTATTGTCCCTTGCAGGTAGAGACTATGAGCTTATGGGTGGAACTTTTTCTAAGTTTGAGATGTTTGTGCCTTTGTGACTCAGTAATGGATCATTTTATTTGATTGATTTGGAAGCAAAACTATATATCTCTATGTTTTTAAGGTATTTGAAGAGCACGAGTAGAAAAAGCATGATGTTAGCTAGATAAGTTGGATGTGACCTTAACACCCCATTGTGTTGAGAGTTGCCTACATACCAATACCTCAAGAGGGGATAAAGCTTGATGTAGTTCTCCCACATATGTTCTTGGTGCAAGTGAAAGTGAATGTTAATATGTGTGTTGGCTTGAGTTCTTTGAGTATGAATTTTGATAATAAATCTAATTATTCTAAGCTATCAGTTGTTGTATATGGTTGTATGCATAATTAGGTTACAATAGGGATTAATAGCCTTGATTTACATAACTTATTTATGAGCTTATTTATGTGTATTTGCATTTTATTTCCATCTAGTGGTTAAAGGGATAAAATTGGTGTGTGTGTATATATATATATATATATATATATAGATCTGATACTTGTCTGGATGTGAAATAGGTTTAGGCCAAACCTAAGGTGTCTTTAGAAATGTAAATAAGTCTGTTGGAGGAGAAAAGAGGTAAGGGATAGTAGTGCATTCCCTTGGTCACTAGTAGAATGTGTTAGTGTCTGAAGGGCCACACTACTTTTTATATATCTATGGATGGTTTAGACCCATATAAAATTTGGATAAGTATCAAATTAGGCCCTAAGATTGGTCTAGGGATAAGCTATGGATAGGGTGGTCTCAAGTGACATGAAGTGCACTTAAGTGGTATTTTATGTGACTACATTTACCCCCCACCCCCTTTATTCTAAAAATGAAATAAAGGTGAAA
Source organism: Torreya grandis (assembly GCA_037957365.1). Taxonomy (NCBI): domain Eukaryota; kingdom Viridiplantae; phylum Streptophyta; class Pinopsida; order Cupressales; family Taxaceae; genus Torreya; species Torreya grandis. Next base: position 177,956 of record JARHVA010002478.1, read on the forward strand.
TTATGAGGATAAAGTAAAGAGAATCATACCTAGACTTACTTGTGATGCAAATCCTATGAATCTAGGTTTGAGTTTGTGAAGCGTGCACCTTTGTGTATCCTATAAATGAAACATGGATGAATTATTCCTTACTTAAGTAATATCAAAATTAAATACAAATTTGAGTAAAGAGATAAGAGAAATAGGGAAGGAACAAATACACCTTTTTGGGTATGCTAACTAATATAAAAACTTGGTGACATCTTGTGTGTATCTATTGATAAAATAAATGAATAACTTGGACTGAACTAATGGCTTGCTTAATACCCATGTGTGGGTGGATTAATAACTCAATCTAGTTTTAAATCCATCATTTCCCACCCCTAATTAGTGGATCATGAAAAATGAAAAACTTGGATTGGATTGATGGTTTGTCCAAACCTCTTATGTAGGTGGCTCAGGAACTCAAGTAGGCTATGACTTGATAATTGACTACCTATGTGTAGTAGATGCATCTGTGACTAAAACTATATGATGTAATTTAAAATGAGTGTTGTAACTAAAATTATATAGGATGGCTCTAGGCCACTCTAAAATGGAAAATTGTTTAGGGGCCTTTTAGGCACTCAGGTATGTAGTTTAGGGACTACTTGATAATCCCAACCATAGTAGACAGAATAACACATCAATCCAGTGAAAAACTTGTGAAAATGGTGTCTAGATTAATAATTTTTAGAATCACATGGATCTACTATTCCATCTAAGAGTAATGATGTCAAAAATGATCATGTGGAAACAATGTGCCACACACATGCCCCTAATTTTGATATCTGTGCATATGGATTCTAGACTAAGTTATAGTAATCTATATTTGAGCATATTCTAAAACTAAAATGGGAGTTATCATGCCATGCATGATTCCCCTAATCTGAGAAAAATGGTATGATTCTATGTAAAATGAGAATGAACTGAGCATATTTGATAATCTATGATTTGATATTGTGCAAACTAAAACTATAATTATTGTACCTTTTTGGATGATTTCTATTTTCCTGTTTCTAGGGATACTATATAGTATCATATTCCCTTGGATAATAGTGCATTATTTTAGTGTCATCTATGTTGTGCTAGTGTCTTTTTGTACTATTTCCATGTAAACTAAAAACTTATTTATGTCTTACTATTTTCCACTATGTTTTTCTGATTTTGAGCTCTATAATATGTGTCTACATGCTAAAAAATGTATTTTGAGTGCACTCAGATGACTTGATATTTATGATAGACCCATATTAATTCCCCCTCTTTTGATAAGAGTTTTTGAACCTATGCAGTAAATATCCTCAAAATAAAATCTCTACATCATGTGTGTTAAACTAGAAATATTTGATTCTACATTATAAACCAATATAACGTGTATATATGACAATTAATTGAGCATAGGTTGGAAATGTATGATGTATTTTAGATCTAAAATTCTAAAATTTACAAATATAAATATAATAATGTAAGAATGTATATAAATAACAAATCTAATTATAATCTATGTAACTACCTAGGAGGATGGGGCATGATGTCTATCAAGGCACCCAGGAAGGAAGGGGAGATGCATGAGGTCCTTCATGGCATTGAAAGCTTAGCATAAATGTAATAAGAAATAGACAAGTTTCATGACTATGAAACATACATGCAATCATTCATACAAACATATAAGGCATGCAAAGTAGGCCAAGAGGCCATAATACAAGGGACATGGGCACATGTCACTAAGTCTCAAAAAGAGAAAACATACAAGGACATGTTAAAATGTCCACATACACATATAAAAAAGCAATGTTATCTTAGAGATGCATGTAATTACATGTTCAAATGTCTATATACATAATCAATAAGGCACACACAAGGACATGGGAACATGTCCAAAGCATATATACAATGAAAATAATTGGCATAGATACATAGAACATTGATATATTCAAATGCCCTCAAATAGATGTAGAATCAAAGAGACATAATCAAATATAAAATAAGAAATATATAAATGAAAGTATGCATGAACATGTGGTATAAATATATATAAAATCAATTATTTATATAAGTTGAGTTTAGAGTAGTAGTAGTCAGTAAAAAAATTGTGTATTATAAAAAAAGATAACTTGGTAAAGTGGAAGTTGTGTGTGGGATGACCCCAATGGGTGAATGTATCATTATTGAATATATGTATCTATGTATGTGCCCCTAGTGGGTAAATAGTAAAAAATATAGATTTTTGTGATGGACTTGAGTCCTATAATAATCTACAAACACTCGAAGAGAATAAGTGAAGCATGTATTATGATATAATCAAACTACACTAACATATATAGCATATGTAGTACCTAGAAAATATAAAGAATTTAAACATGTAAATGCATACACTCTAAAAAAAATTATTTTTTTAGAAATATATGAAGGTTTTTGTATTTAGAACATATTATATTAATTTTTTATTTTTTTAATATAAGTTATGTATAATGGGAGAGATACTACTAACCGATGAGTCTCGCACGAGACTTGAAATCAATGTGTCATATATCAAAGAGAGGAAGAGTGATAATGAATGTTGCATGATGAGGTATATGAGATTATATAATTATATGTACTAAGTTATTTGTCACTAAAAATTTCTGTGTTGGGGCTATGAATTTGTGGAGCTGGTTGAATAGGTATGTGAACTATGGGGTTATTGGGAACCCATATGGTAGAAAAAGTTGTAACTACAATGGATGTTCTATGTTGTAACACTAATATATGTGGTAATGGGGTAGAGAGAGGCTCTCTAATATAGGTCTTCATGGGAGTGTATGTGTATATGGTAATTGTTATCACTCTAAATTGCACCCCTAAGAGGGTTGTTTAATCCTTCTTACTTAGACAATAGAAATGGAAACACCTATAGGTTATGGGTGGCCTAATAAATGATTTTAATCTCTATATATGGAATATATCAAAAAAAAATTCACCCAAATACTAATAAACCTATTTAATTTCAAAGAAAAGGGAAAAGAGAATACTAAAAACTATAAAAAAACATGGAGCTGATGTAACAAAAAATAGTTTCCTCTACTTGCCTATGCTTGCACTATGAATTGACAAGGTTACAACCTAATCCCATAACTAAAAAATAATTATTCCCACACAAGTGTTTCTATATGAAGGTTATGACTAATACAATAGCTAAGGTGAATGATCAAGAGGCTTAAGAGAAGACACTAATGATATTTCCACACTTAAACTTAGAAAAAATATTTGAGACACATCATATGACCTGTAAAAGGATGACTAACTCACATAGAGGCATGAATGAAGATGAAACATTTAAGGAAGTAAAACACTATCACTAAAATTCATCAACAATCCATATTTAAAATGCTAGAGGCAATATGAAGAAAGCATAAATCAAATGAAGAAGAGTTCTTTAAGCCTTTGTGAAGTTTTGAGACAATCACCTTGAGTTTGATATTAGGTACTCAAGAAACCAATAGGATAATTAGTTTATTATTGAGGAAAATTGTCTAATTAAACCTTAGGAATATTTCAAACAATTTTTTTCAAGCTTCCATAAGCACCTTACTGGGAAAATACTTATAGTTGTTCACAAGTAGGCTAGAAAACATAAGTCTAAATCAACTCTAGTTGCAACTTGGAGTTGAAAAAGAAAATTTAGTAGATAAAAGCATAAAGTAATGTATTTTTATAAATTTAATGTCATATTTATTATGTTGGATAGGTATTATAAATTAAATTCAAGCCATCTACAAAAAAAAAATCAATGATACAGTGTATGCATATAGGTATAACTTGACTATGTCAGTCCTATGAGTAGATTCATGAAGAAAAAACACTTGTTTTTCATTGAATAATATGTGGATAATATTTTGATAGGTTTGGATTATCCTATAGAAGATTATACAGTGTTTAAATCCCTTTGTAAATTTGATAAGCGATCAAAAAAGAAGTTAGTAGGGTCATTTCCATAAGACTGCCTACAAACCCTAATAATGGCCTAATGCAAGTTTTAATGAGTTGAAAGGATCAAATAATTTAGGGGACCACTTGAACACATCATATGGAATAAAATATACCTAAAATATGGTTTCTAATCAAATACAAGCATCTTCATAATCTTTTTTCCCAAATAGCCCTGTCAAGCGCACCTATAGGTTTGCATTACCCGAGAAGATAACTTTCACTATGTATGAAAATATATGAAGATTTATATAAGGGATCAAAGGTAATTATAATATGATGGAGATTTTACCCTAATCCATTTTTTTTTAATTTAGTGATAATATCAAGGATATATTCTTTATGAATAAACCTTAACAAGTTTAACACCTTAAACCCCTATTAGAACCCTAAAAAGAGCTTGATAGAAGAGAAGGTATGTCAAGGTGAATCTAATAGAATTAATATGTCTTATAATCACCTGATGACATAGTAAGACCTCATTAACACCTTTTAGGCTAATCATATTGTTATATGTGAATATAAATGTACATGAAAAAGGGTTAAAACTGCATGTTCTTGATTATTTATAGGGTGTTTGACTACCTTGATCTTCTTAAAATATTAAAAGAGACTCTCTAGGATGGGTAAGAGGTATAAACATATCTTACCACTCATACAAAATTTTCCATGGTGTTAAGATTATTTTCAAACCACTAATCAGGCCTTAATGGAGATTGTGCTCATTCTGGCATTAAGGGGGTGTGTCTATAAACCTTTATCAAGGATATCAAGGATGAAATGACCTTAAAAAAATATTTATAATCTACAATGATTATAAAATAATTACATAAGATACTACAGTACTTGCATGAAGTAACAAGTTATGGTGGTAATATCAAAAGCATAAGACTATACCTTGATTGAGAGATAGGCTTGTTCATATCACTTTCTTTGGACAAACAAACTTTGATAATGAATTTTAGGGGCCTTAGGACAAATATCACTATGAGAAGATATTTTATGTTTAATTTTAACTCTCACAAGGTGGAGAAGCATTTCAAGAATCAGGGTTGGCATAAAATGTTTCCAAGTAAGCCAATTATTAATGAAAAAAAATTGTAACTACACTTAAAATATGTGAATGTGTAACTCTAAAGAGAGGAATTTACCTACAATAAGCATATAAATAGTTATGATGACCTCCTACACCATCCACCCAGAAGAGCTACATCAACACCTAGCCTAGAGTGTTGAGAACAAGAGGAAAACACATTCTTAGTAGACTTGGTGGTAAGTTTTTTCTATTTTGTAACTAACTCAATGATGAATGATAGTTGATGGAATTTCTCCTTATCATACCTCTCTATCTCCCCTTATTTATTCTATAAATTAATCATAGAATTACATTATATATATCCTAAAAAAATTTATGACAAAGCCTTACCAGACTTAATACTTGTTTATTTCTTCTAAAATGAATTCAAGCTAATTTATGTTTTCTTCAACATGCATTTAAAACTTTTACGATGGATTATTGATGAATATTAGTGATAGTGTTTCATTTCCTTGCATTTTTCCTCTTCATCATGCCTCTATGTGAGTTAGTCATATTTTTATAGGTCTTATGATGTGTTTCAATTGGTTTTATTGAGTTTATGTGTATAAATATCATTTTTGTCTTCTCTTAGGCATATGGATCATTCACCTTAGTTATTGCATTAGTGATAACCTTAATATAGAAACACTTTTGTGGGAAGAATTGTTTTGGAGTTGTGGGGTCATGTTATAACCTTGTCAATTCATAGTGTAATCATAATAAAGTAGAGGAAACTATTTTTGGATGCATCACGTCCATTTTTTTCTAAATTTTAGTCTTCTCTTATCCATTTTCTCTAAAATTTAATAGGTTTAGTAGTAGTTGGGTGAATCATCAAGGGAGATATCCCATATCTATAGATTCATCTCATTGATTAGGCCACCCATAGCTTAGAGGTGTTTCCATTGCTATCATCTAAGTAATAAGGATCGAATAACCTTCTTAGGGGTGAATTTTAGAGTGAGAATAGTTATGGCATGTATGATGGGATAAAATTTCAATAAGGTTATCCAAGATTGACTCTAATAAATTTGTAGCTATAATAGCCTCCTTCATATAGCATTTGATGACTCCAATAATTTTGGCTCTTGGTTGCATACTAATAAGCAATTTTCATACCAAGGTGACTACAAGATTAGTTTCCAAAGTTATTCCTTTTGAATTTGTTGAATTACCCCTATTTTTAGTCAAATGAAAAAGATTTCCCAATTCTACCCATTATACCAAAGACCCTAAAAGGCATATTCATTTCCAATATAGTCCAAGTTCTCTTAAATCTATCATGTTTATCCTAGTAGCCTAGTTTTTTTTCTTTCAATGGTGAAATCCCTCTATGTATTTCACAATATTATGATATACTTATGGTATCTCTTAAAATTGTTCACTACTTCAATGGAGAAAACACCATTACCCTTATTGAGCACTTCAGAGATATAGCTAATTTCTACAAGATCCATAATGTTACTCAAGAGAATGAGGCCATTAGATTTTTAGAAATATCATTTAATGTCAAGGATATATATTGGTATAAGACCTTGGCTCCTAATTCTATTGATTCATGGGACCAATTAAGAGATAAATTGAGTAATATGTTTGAGGACAAGAGTGATCACTTGTCTTTAGTTGAGAAATTAACCACCATAAAGAGATCCCCACAAGATTTTATGGAAGATTTCAATTCTATATTTTAAAAGACATGGGATATGATTACACCTCTTGTAATACTTACTACAAATTATGCCTTCCTTTACTATCTCAAAGATTTTAATAGTGACATAAATGTTATGACACTATCCATGGGAGGGACTACCTTACCTAATGCCTATGACATTACCATCAGGGCTAAGAATAGCCCCATTAAAGCTATAAATCTTACCCCAAGGCCTCATATGCCTTTTTTACTTGATATACAGCCTCCTATGCCAACTTTTGATCCTATTACCATACCAACCAATCATGAACAAGCTACTCCCAACCAATTAAATAGAATAGATAGGTTAGAAAGGGTAATAAAAATCCAAATAAGTGAAATAATGGATTTAAAGATACAACAACCTCAACCTCATGCCTTGTTAGTCTAATAGACCACCTTTTCAAGCCAATCTTCAAAGACTATGGAAAATTAATCATGATAGACTATATAATAATCATAATCCAAATGTTGTCTCTACCTCTAGAGCCTTATTACTTACTTCAAATAACCTTGTGTAGGAGTATGATAGGTTTTATCAATGGGGTCAACCTCATTATCAGTCTAATAATTAAAATGAGGTGTTCAATCAAGCTTTTATGGCACAAAATGGAACAATTTCCCTTATGACAAGAACTAAAGTTATTAATCAAGGAGGGGCTAATAGAGAGCAAAATTAGTCAAAATCTACATTGGTGAATTGTAAATAGGGAAATTGATGTGTAGTCAATTAGTTAGGAAGTAAAAGTAATATTGATAATTCCATATAAGATCATACAAAATATAAGAAAAGAGTAGTGGGAAGTGGTTGAGAAATGTGGAAAGGACCTTATTTATCTTCTCCAATGCTTCAAACTGTTAATGAACCTAATGTAGCCTCATAAGCTCAAAAAGTTTATAAAAATTAGAATGAGAGAGGTGCTTTCATACCTCAATCCTCACAAACTTAAGGTGGGGTTTTTTATCCTAAAGTACATCCAAAGGTTAGGGAATCTCCCATCAACATTATAGATCAAATGAATAAGTCTCATGTGAATATCGCAATGTGGGATACATTGTTTATTCTCAAGAAAATGGCCATACTTCAAGAAGAGTTGTCTAAACTCAACCTTTCATAAAAATTAGTAAGGAGGGAAAATATAGTCTTCACTAATACTTCAAAGGATATTTAATGGAAACCAATAAAAATAGATAAGCCTCCTCCTTTATATATTTCTATGATCATTAGAGATTTCTTAGTTCATAATTACATGATTGATATTAGAGAAAGTAGCTCTATAATGCCCAAATAAATATCTAAAAATTTGGTTTTGAAGTATAAGCCAAACACCAAGGGAGTGTTTTATTTATATGGATTAGCTACCAAGGTATTTTTTGTGATAAATGTTTTAAAACTAACTCTACATGCATGCCCCAATTTTTAAATCTCCCAAGAAATTGTTGTCATAGGTTTTCCACCCTACTTTGTTCTATATATGGTGTTAGAGACTTCACCACCAAAATTTAAGGCTATTTGTCATTTGAATGGTCTTATATGGTGTTTAAGACTATATATATGCTAAATTCACAATAAAATTTGAACCAATTTTTAGGTTTCATCTAGAACACTACATGTCAAATATCTCAAATGTGAATTTCACTATCGTTGATGAGGAGAACATCCTACTGATAAATAAATGGTTGTACTTATTGAAGGCATATAAAACATCTTTCATGATGAGTGGGGGACTGAAAATCATGAGTATGATCCATATATAGACATTGAAGAGGTAGGCATAGGGATCTACTATTTTCATGAAGAAGTTGTTATACTATCTCTTTCTAAGTCAAATGAGGATAGTGAGATATGGAAGTTATTATTTGATGGATCAAAGATTAATAATATATTAGAGGAAGGTGTGATTTTATTTTATTATTCTAAATAAAATTATTACTATATCATTATAATTCAATTCAGTTTCACTTGAAATACAACTGAATGAAACACTTATTCATGAACTTTAATGGGTGAGAAAGAGAGGGTTGAAATAATTACAAATATTTGGTAATAGAGATTTATTCCATAAATTGAAGGGATAAAATTCATATAATAATCCATTATTTAAGTCTTACAAATATAGGGTATTGATTCTTATAGAATACCTTGAAACCTTCAAATACAATCAATCCCAAGAGAGTAGAACCAACATGTTGATAGGTTAGCTACAATAGGGGCTCAGTTTGACATCCTTAATGGCATAAAAAATTAAAATAATTGGTCACATGTTAAGTTAGTGGTAAGTCCATTAGTCCTAGATAATAATGTCAATTGGTACGGTTTTTAAAATGACAAATAAATAGCATGCTTCTTTTAATAAGAAGCTAAGTTCTCTTCAAAAAACTAGGGTAAGTTTCAACAGCAATATGGAGACCAAATTGTGTATTTGTGATCCAAAAAGATTCCTCAAGGGTTAGTTACCCTTGAAAATATCTTTAATAGTTAATATAAAATGAGGAGGGAGAAGGTGAGCATGTATACCAAAGAAGAAAATCATGAAAGAGTTATCATATTTAAGGACAAAATTATTAAACTTGGAAAGGTATGCACTAAGGCTAAATAATTTTCATTTATTGACTTGTATAAATAATTTTCTGATAGATTTTATTGGGAGTATAGTGACCTTAAGGGATTTGACACTAGGCCAAATCAATAAGGCAAATATGAATACCTATTAATCCAAAGATTAAAGTCTTAATGAGGAAAGAGTTAACTGAGTTAATAGATTCAAACGTCATATTCCATATTAAACACTCTTATGGGTTGTTAATCAAGTCTTACAAACATATAGTATGGGATCTCATAGAAGACTTTGAAGCCTTTAACATGCAATCAATGACGAGAGGAGAATAAACATGTTGATAGGTTAGCTATAATAGGGGCTCAATTTGACATCGTTAATGGCTTAAAAATTTAAAAGAATAGGTCACATGTTAAGGTAGTGGTAAGGCCATTAGTCCTAGATAATAATGTCAACTAGTAGGGTTTTTAAAATGACAAACAAATAACATGATTCCTTGAATAAAAAAATTGAGTTCTTTTAGAAACTAGAAAACTACACACTTGTAGTTTTTGATGTCTAAATGCCTTGAGACCCCCTAAAAAATCCATAAATCTTATTAACCCTTAACCAACCCCTCTTAACCTAACTAAATCATTATTCTCCTATCACTATTCAAAAGTACTATTCACTATCACTATTCATTATGGGATCCACTAGCACTATTCATGATGACATGGTATGTGACATGGCATGTGACATGACAAGTGACATGTAAAGTAACATAGAAAGTGATATGGAAGGTGATATGGAAAGTGATGTCTTATAAATGAGTCGGTTTGAAGGGTACCCCACTTGGGACCCTCCTCTAAGGTATCTAATGATATCATTAAGCACCAAAGGGCCCCTCTTTTGAATTATGGTGGATTTTTCACTATAGGGCCATCATTGAACATGAGTTTTTATCCTCATGCATGGATAATGTTTCCAAAATTCATGGGGCACTTAGCCAAAAGACAAATTAGAGTGGTGGAAACTATTTTAGACCCATATGAGCCCATGTGCATGATTCCCACTCCATTTTGAACTCTTTAGCAAGTTGGGAGACAAACCAACCAAAGTGCGAATCCCACCACCCTTATCATTTGATTAACCCATGCACCCACATGGATAATTGTGCCAAAATTCATGGGGCACTTAGCCAAAAGACAAATTAGAGTGGTGGAAAGTATTTTGGATCCATATGAGCCCATGTGCATGATTCCCACTCTATTTTGGACTCTTTAACAAGTTGGGAGACAAACCAACTAGATTAGAAACCTATTATCTAAGTGGTAATCTCACCCCCTTTTCTTTCATTACCACTTGTGATCCAACTTTTAAAATGGTGCCACACTTCACTATTCCACTTCTTTGGCATGTTTCTTGACAAAAAATGCTATAACTACCCCCTTCTCCTTCACCCATGGTTAACTTGGTCTTTGTTAGAAGCATTATTATTATAGGTTTTCCAATTTTGAAGGAGGTTATCATCTTGGAGGACAGAAGGCCAAAGTAATAGAACTCTGCCCAAATTATTTCAAGGCTTCTTCAGTAACATCAACATCAATAACCATCTTCCATCATAAGGTAATTTATGTTATTTTAATACTTAAATTTATTATTTTCTATCCCCCTTTGGCCTCTTCTTTCTTGACTTATAAACCTCATCCTTTAGCCTCTTATTTATTTAATATAACTCCTTTACCTTTTCTTTACCATCTTCCCATTTATCCCTTTGCCATTTTTATCCCCTTCACCATTTACCCATTTCTCCTTTACCATCTTTAGTATCTTACCCATTCACCCCTTTATACTCCTTTGTCTTCTTATCATCTCAACCTTTATCCCCTTTACCCATTTATCAACTTTTCCATTTACCAACCCCAACTAGACTATCCTTTTGACTCTTGTCAAATTACCAAGCCAAAACCACAACCCTTAACTTGGCCAATTTTTAGCATTAATGTTAATCAAACTCGTTGCTTTATTTTAGTCATCTTAGCAAAGCATTTAATTTTTTTAATTAATTCATTGTTATTTATTGTATTTAATTTTATTTTTCTATTTTAGATGCATGCATCCTTCTTTTTATTTTCCAACTTAAATGTTTAAAGTAGGTGGATTGACAGCCTCCTAGAAAGCTTTCACTTCTAGAATCTAGCTCACACTACGCAATCCACCCATCTACATGTATAATAAAAAAGTGTGTTTAAGTGTTTTATTATTTTTAGGTATTCATATATATCCAAAGAAAATTTATCACAAAGTCTATAATTCAATGATGGCATGAAAACTAGGTATTCTTTTATGAACCTGTTAACTCATTTCTTTATTTTCACACTAAGAAAAAGGCAAAAAATTAGATAGAAATATTTTGACATGCCCGGTGGGACCATTAAGTTATCTTAGGTTCATATTATTTTTAGGACATTTAGAATTGCATTAGTGAAATTCATTTAGTTTCATTTTTAGAAAATTAAGTTTTCTTTCTTTCTTTACAAAACATAAGTTTTAGATGCATTTTTTAGAAAAGTTTAAATTTTATTTTCCTTGCATTTTTAAAAAAGAAATCAAAAACTAAAAAGAAAGAAAAGAGAATTAATCCTTGGATTAGGACTATATTTTCAAGTTATATTTAGGTGAATTTTATTTGTTTTTGTTTTCATTAAAAATAAATCAAAAATTTCCTTTTAGTTTAAATTAACTGCATACATTATTTGCTTGTTTGTTCTAGTTCACCTAGATTAATTAAGTAAAGAAAATTAATTGTAAAACCACAAATCTTACATAGAGAAAACCACTTGCACAATAAACACATCAAACATGCTTGAGATAAGGATTTACTAGGATTTCATCACTTAGTAGATCACCTTACCCTTTCCCAGTTATCTTGCTTGGATTTAATCACCGAAGGGATAAACAACTCAGTTGTCTGACTGAATATAAGCCTTGGTAATTAGTATATTGGCTAAGTACCCACACTAGTTATATGATTGTGATGTAAGGGGAGAAATCCCAAAGTACCAACCCACATACTAAATCCAATACAAACTTGTTTTTTAGCACCTAAATGCTACTCAAAACAAAATATAGACTACTTTTTTAGGACCTATTCAATCCAATTTCCTCTTCACACTTTTCTAAGGCATAAGCCAAAAGAGAGATAAAAAATAATCATAAGACTTAATGCATTATTAGTGAATTCATTTTTTTACTTGAATCTTCTTTCATTACTCTTCATTTTGAGTTGTGAGAACGTATCATTCCTTTCCTATTTTCTCATATGGTTCTTACTCACCAACAGTGAAGAGACCTTGGGGAACAAAACTCACCACCAAGTCAACCAACCTCTCCCACCTCTACATCCATAGATCACATTTTCTAATCCATAGACTCCCCTCACTCTCTAGGAAATCCTAAATAGGTAGTCTAGGAGATATAGACTTTACCACTTTCCTAAACAACAATCACGTAGCCTTATAACATTACCTTATAACTATGACTTACCAAATCCTAGTTTTAACCCCACCTATAGATCTGCCTTATGGCATACCTCTCTACCTCATGGGGAATAGATCCACTACCATAGGTACTACTCAAACTTTAGTTACCCAAGCCTTATCATCAACCAACAACCTCCTTGAGGCTACCATTCAAAATCAACCAACCCAAACTACCACTGCCCTTATACCTCCTACCAATCACTCCTCCGAAATAGGAGTTCCTACCTTTAGCACTACCCATCTCCCTCTAATTACATCCAATCCATCAAACACTACTCAACTTCAAAGACTTTTGGTATTCATACCCTCCATGTTACCACCAATTAGTACAAAGGCCACCACCTTTCCATTAGCCACTAATCCAACTACCACTCCTACCTAATAATCAGCATTTAGTTATCTCCATGACCCACGAGGGCATATGCATACTACCCAACCACCCAAATATACCCAATCATTAACATCCACATACCAATATATATATTTTACCCAACCATTGACATCCACATACCAATATGTCGTAACCTTTCAACCTTCTACCCACTATCACCATGTTTCCCAACCACCACCATAATATGCATCTTACAACCTCTCAAATGCTCAACTAGAGTAGAATTCATGAATATGATCATGGGAAAGATGACCACCTTAGAGGCATCCATCTCAAGTGCTCACAATATCTTATCTTATGACAAAATTTGTAGTGAGCCCATCCACCCATCCATACCCATTGTGCCATATCCTCCCTAATGGGAACTTCCTGAGTTCTCTAAATTTCAAAACAAGGAGGATCCCCAAAAAAACCTTAGGTAATTTAGGCATTATTTTTATCTTATCACCTACAATCATTCCCTTATTCTCTATATGTTCCTGATGTCTCTATCCAACCTGGCCTTAGATTGGTATAGTGCCTTACCCAAACATTCCATTTTCTCCTTCACCCAACTAGCCCAAAACTTCTTGGATAACTTTTAGATCAATATATCCAAGAAATTTTATATCACCAACCTCTACTCCATCTATAAATTTGAGGATGAGTCCATTTTTTATTTTGTGACTCATTGGAGGAGCCTAATTAGCCAACTTTCCTTTTCCTTGCCTCAACGTGAACTTATATATCTCTTTGCTCAAGCATGTGCCAAACATATCTCATCCACATTATGTGTCTAAAGCTTATGGACCTTTGATGAATATTTTACCATGGCTCATAAACTAGAGAACTAATCCATTGATGAAGGAAAGCTTGAACTCAAAAACAATAACTCAACCTATAAAACCAATTAGGTTTCTTCCTCTAAGTCAAGCAACTAGCCCAATACCAACACCAAGAACAAAGGAACCCCAAATGCTATTATCCTTAAATCCAAACCCCCATCATATACCAACCAATAAAAACCAAGGAATGAAACCTCCAACTCCTCTAATTCTTCAAACCAAAACCTAAGGAACCAAACTTGGAACAACCAAAAGTAATTAACTCCACTTGGGGAACCCTATGCTTATATCTTGGAAAAGTTATTAAAATCTAATATCATCCAACTTACAATAATTAAACCACCCCAAAAAATTTATGATTTTTGCCCCATGCTGGTTTGGTATAATTATAATGACCATTGTGCCTTTTACTGAGTCATAAGACATGATATCAATAGGTGTAATACCTTCAAATACCTTGTCTAATCCCTCATTGACAAGGGGAAGCTTACATTGGACAACCCAAATTCACCAGCCAACTAATCCCTTGACATATTTATACAACCCTTTCTGACCCACACTCCCACAAAAAATGATAATAACAATGTTTGATGCTCTCCTAACACCTGTAGCATTAACATGGTTTTCAACACACTCACTAATAAATAACTTGCTCACCAATCTACCAACCCCTCTCTACTTATAGAAGTAGTAGAGTTACCTTCTACCCTTTTAGGAACCCAAACCAAGGAAGTACCTCTTCTTCCTCCTTCACTCATTATGATATTAGAGTTACCAACTTCCCCTTCAACTAACACACTAGACTGTACACCCATCTTACCTTCATCACCAATTACCATGCAACTCTCCCATCCCATAGAAATCATTCCTAAGAAATAAATGCCCATGTCTACTCTTCCTAGAGAAAATCCATCTATCTTGACCTTGTATCCTTTGATTGAGGAAGAAGACAAGGTCACCATCCCTATGTCTCCACTTAGTGTATTATCTTTTAGATCCACCATTCAAGGAATCAAACCTTTCTCAAAGCTAGTGAAAAAAGTGGAATTTGTCCCCCAACCCTAACATGGATCAAACTACCTTTTGTCAAAAATTAAGTCTCCCTTATGTTACCAAAATAGAACTTCCAACCCCTTCTTTGGTAGATCAACCTATCACTTCTAATAACCAACCGCCCAAAACCTCCACCCAACTAACCAAAACCTTTGCCAAACCAACCAACCCTCAACCACCTAATCTAATCAAGGCCCAAGTAACCAAACCCCCTTCAAAACCAACAACCAAAGTAACTAAAGAAGTAAAACTACCCAAAGGCCTAAATCCTTGAATTTTACCTCCCTCAACCTTGCCTTCCATTTTGGGTCCTCATCCCTCTACCTTGAGCATGAAGCCCATTATGTTTACAAAACCCCACCACCTCTATTGGTTACACCTTCACACTTGCTTCCTAATGTACCTCTTTTTACTACACCAACAATACCTAAGTTACCTATTTTTCTACCTTCCAACTCTATCTCATGAACCATCTTACCTCAACCGAAACCATCAACCAAGCATACCACCTTACTTAGGACACCTATCACCAAACCTACTTACAAACAACCTTCTACCCCAACACCCCAAAAAAAATTGCCAAACCTTTACCACCTTTAACCAAGTCTTACTTAACCATTCTCTAATAGTTATTGTAAACCTCTTCCTTGAGATTAACACCCATCAAACCCTTTGACCCTTCACATCCCAAACCATCATGGTTCAATAACATTTTGATTATTTTATACCATAGGACACCTAGCCATGATATAGAGAATTGCAAGGCTCTCCAAAATCTCATCCATCATATTTATGATGAGGATGATATATTAACAAATAAACCCCATATGTCACTCATTCCAACCCAAAAAATAACCATACCTACCCAACACTTACCCACTCCCCCACTCTCACCTAAGAATGAAGAAAAGTTTGACCACTCTACTAACTCACCCTCTCCTTCTATCCATACTATCAATGTGGTCACTATATCACAATAAAAGGGTAAAGGGAAGGCTAAGGTGTCCATTCCTTTTACTTACCCCTCCTCAAACTCACAAGAAAACCATATCCATCTTCAATCAAACCCAAGGTGTCTATCTTAGGTGCCCCCCAATCTAACCCTTCACAATCTAACCCATATACAATATCTATCTAAAAAGCTATCCTCAAGTAGCTTCACTAGAACCCAAAAAAATGGCATTATATGAGTTTATTTCTAGTTCTCCCTATCACCACTAAGCACTCATATAGGCCTTGTAATACATAGAGTCCAACCCAATGACCCTCAACCTCTAACTGCATTTGTTGGTGCCCTCCAAACTTCTAACCTTGTCACCTTTAAGAATTTAGAAATACCTTTCATCCACCTTAAAGACCTAAATCCCACACTCTTCTTTTTTAACTTACATCAACCAAACCCATGTCAAAATGGTAATGATTAATGGGGGAGTTAGAATTAACATCATATCTTCCTATGCTTACAACCAACTCAACTTACCAGATAATATCATGTTAGAATCCATAGCAGTCCTCTGATCTTTTAGTGACACTATAGATACTACCTTGAGAATCATCATCCTTCATATCCATGTAGTACCCCACACACTCCCTAAACTCTTCTATGTGGTGAAAGGAGAACTTGAATACAACATCTTATTAGGATGACCTTGGATTTGGTCCATTTAATGTTTTCCCTCTACCCTCCATAAATGCATTAATTTTGAGCATGAGGGTCAGGTCATCAATATCCAAGTAGACCCAAATTATTTATCAACATGCAACATGACCTATCACCCCAATGATGTCCTTGTACACCCATCCAACACAACTTTAACAGTTACACTCCAACTGCTAACCATCAATGAAGTGTCAACTAGCTCATCCATCCCTTCTTCATAGATCCCCATAAAGGAGCCCTTGGGATTTATGTTCTAATGATTCTCATTAAGGGAATATCACCTTATAGTATTGGATTCTTTCCCTAATCCTCAAGAATATAGGAACCTCAAACATGACCCTTCCTATGACCTTAACATTAGAACCACCATACCTATCAATCCCCTCAACCATAAAATGAACTTCATATATGGGGGACTTGATTGGTCACTTCTTGCTCCCATCATTACCTCTTCCATCTGACCATTCACCTCTAACTTTTCCTACCTTTATAAATTAAAATTCACTAAATTATACCTTCATAGGTGTTCTTAAAAGGGATTTGACCTTGGTTGATATGAACAAGGACCTCATGAGTCATTTGGCCTTGGGTTTGTACTACATAAAGAACCCACCAATTCACCCAAACCTATTGACACCATTGAGGAATACATCCCCTCCTCACCAACCCAACCTCCTTTGAAACCATTAACACCATCCATCATCAAGATGATGATTCTATTCTCACCTACCTTGGTGCCCCAGACTCTTCAATCCATAAATCCCTTCTTCCTGACACCTCAATCATGTTGAATTAATCCACCATAGATATAAACTTGGGCACTCTAGACAACCCATGTATTGTCAAATTGGGCCAATCACTAGATGCCAAATAACTTCAAGACTTATCTTCTTTCCTCCATGACCATAATATAGCCTTCATTTGGTCTTACAATGATATGCTTAAGATTGAAACAACCATTACTACCTAGAACATAGTCATTCATCATGATGCCAAGCCTGTTAACTAAAAAATTTAATACATACATCCTTACATATCCCTTCTCATCAAAGAATAACTTCAATGTCTCTTATTTGTAAACTTCATTCAACCCATTGACTATCCATAATGGGTTTTGAATATTATACCTATCATCAAATCCACTAGGGGTCTATGCATTTATGTGGTTGAGTATGACCTTAACCTCACCTACCCCAAGGATGACTTTCCTCTACTTAGTTTTGACTAGTTTATTGATCTTACAGTTGGCCATGAGATGTTATCTCTCATGGATGGATTTTCAAGTTACAATCAAAACTTGATTTCTCCTAAATATCAACATAAAACTACCTTTACCATCCCTTGGGAAACCTTTTACTACAGATTCATGCCTTTTGGGTTTACGAATGCTGGTGCAACCCACCAGTGAGCCATGACCTCATCCACACCATTGTAGAGAACTATGTTGATGAAATCTTGGGAAAATCCACATCTCTCAAAGATCATGTAAAAGTTCTTAGCATTATATTCAAATGCCTAATCCATTTTTATGTTAGACTCAACCCTAAAAAATGTGTTTTTAGTGTCCTTTCAAGAAAGCTTCTTGGCTTTATCGTGTACCTTCAAGGAATCAAGGTAGACCCTATCAAGGTCAAAAAAATATTATAGATGCATCCTCCTACCAACATTAAGCAAATCCATATCCTACAAGGAAAGCTTTAATCCATTTGCCATTTCATTTCCTAGATTTTAGACCAATGCCAACCTTTCCATCACCTTATGAAGAAGGATGTCTCTTTCAAATGGAGTAAAGATTATCAAAAGGCCTTTGAATCACTCAAATATTACCTTTTATCACCACCTATCCTCATCCCTCCTAAGGATGACCACCCCTTTTACCTATATATCTCTACCACCAACCATTCCCTAGGGGTAATGATGGTTCATTGAGATGAACAACATAAAGAACAAGTCATATGTTACATTAGCCATAGGCTTGTAGAATACAAGACTCGATATACCCATACTAATAAACACTACTTAGATTTGACTTTCATTTCTACCAAACTCTGCCACTACCTTCTTAACCATAAAACCTATGTCATAACCAACACCAACCCACTCAAGTACATGCATTCCAAGCCATACCAAAACTAGCATATGGCCAAGTGGCTTATACTATTAGCAGAGTTTGATATTGAGTTCCTTTAGTAAAATTCCATTAAAGGGAAAATTATTGCTAACCAATTGGCTAAAACAACTTTGACAAATCACCAACCTCCTCCTCTTGAATTTCTGGATGAATCTATCACTACTCTTTCCCAAGAGGACATAACCTAAAAAATGACTATGTTCCTTGATGATTCAAAGTGTCAACATGTTGGGGGAGTTAGTATCATCCTTATCCCCTTTAATAGTGAACCCCTTCCTCTATCCTTCAAACTTGATATTGAATGCACTAATAATATGGCTAAGTATGAAGCCCTAGTCATAGGTCTCCAAACCACTCTAGCCTTGGGAATTAAGACAGTCAATGTCTTTGGTGATTCTAAATTCATGGTCAACCAGGTTAATGGCTCTTATCAATTTAATAATTATGTCTTGAAAAAATACAAACTTTTTGTTGACAAACTCTTAGCATCATTCAAGTGTTACTTGGTCCAATCTATTCCCTGATCTACCAACAAATTCATCAACACAATAGCTTGTCTTGCTTTCTAGATCCCTTCTCAACCTTCTAATTCCAAAATATTTGTCACCATTCATCATTTTACCACACCCTATTTTAACCAATCCAACCCCCCTACCATTTGTAATGTGGGAGAATCCCCATCTGACATTTGGTATGACCAAAATTTTAACTACCTCAACCTAGGCATCATTCCTCCCAACCTCTCTAGGAATTCCTAAATAACCTTTATTCAAAGTACCTCTCATTACACTAGACTAGGGGGAATCCTTTACAAACATGGTTTTGATAGTCTCCTTCTTTATTGCCTATGCAACTATGAAGCTTCCCATGCCATCAGTGAAATGCATGATGGGATCTATGGGGGACACTTTAGTGGTCTAGTGATCACTAAATATATCCTTCACCTTGGCTAATTTACATCACGTGCTAGCCACTAGCCTCTAAGTATCTAAGGAATATTGGCCTTTCTCATAATGGGGGCTCAATCTCATTATCCAAATCAACCCCCATTATTCATAATGACATAGCTCCATCATCATAGCCACCAAAAATTCACCAAGTGGGTGGAAGTAATTCCTCTTATCTTTACCAAAGAGGAAAAGATTATCAACTTTATCAACCATCATATCATCTACCATTTTGGTGTTCCTCATTAGATCATCATCAATAATGGCCAACCATTAAAAAACAAGAAAGTCCAAGGTCTATGTGATGCATTTGGAATCAACTTAATTTTTTCCTCACCTTACCATCCACAAGTAAATGGATAGATAGAAGCCTTTAACAAAATGCTAACCAAAGTTGTTGGTACTTCAAGTCAGGATTGGCACTTGCATATCCCATTCACTTTATGGGCCTATCGTACTAGCATTCAAACCTTTATGGGTGCTACCCCTTTCTCTTTAGTCTTTAGAGCAGAGGCAGTCTTGCCTTTTTAAGTCCAAATTCCCTCTCTTCACATATCTTTGAAAGGTCTTATTTCTAAATAAGATTATCATTAGCACCATTCAGCTTAGCTTGAGCTACTTGATGAACATCATCTCACAGCCCTTAACCACCTCCATATCTATAAAGAACATATCAAACATGCTTATAACAAGTACCTAAAAGTGTGGGACTTCAATATCGAAGACCTCATCCTAAAGGAAACCAACATGTGACCATCATGGAGAAAATTAAACAAGGCAAGTTTGCTTTCAATTGGCTTAGACCCTACATCATTATTCATAAGTATGGATGAAGAGCTTATCATTTGTCCTCTCTCAAAGGCAAACCAAAACCTAAGCATCTCAATTCTTCACATCTACATTTGTTCTTATGTTAAAGGATCAAGCTCAATTTTTGTCTAACTTAAGCTCATCCTTTGATTAATGATATTTTCACCTTCACCCATCTTCCTCCTCTCCTTCTAAAGATAATTGATTACAACATAGAACCATGTGATTAATCATCATATTTATAGCCTAATCCTAAATATGGGTACCACAACTCTACCCAGAGTATGGTTCTCATGGATACTTTTCATCTCTAATAAGATGAAATCCCATGGTCATTATCTCTCAAACCACCTCCTTTCACATACCATTAACCTTCTTGTGCTAAAGTTTTAACCTCATAACTGTAAACCTCTAAACCTAATTAGACTTATCCATGTCTAGAAACATCACATCTAAAGATAATTTAGATACTGAAGTATTACTTAGATTAATATATTAAGCATTGCAAACTGCTCCCTTGAAGGACAACTGCCTAAAAACAAAATAAAATTTTTCAAATATAAGATAGACTGCTCCCTTGAAGGACAACTATCAAGAGCATTAAACAAATTCAATAAACTTAGACCACACCCTTAAAGGATGTCTAAGTTAACTTTTTCAAAATAAGAGAAATTTCTTTAGAAGCTTCTTGCATCGATTAGCTTCCCATATATAGCAATAAAACAAAAGGCCCACTATCAAAATCAAAGAAAATTCTAAATAATCTTGAAATCCACAATCGGCTCTCAAATATCATTATAATATGGAAGCCATAATTGGCTTTCATATGTAGACTTCCCACATTGATCAGTCTACATCTAGCATATGACATCGAATTATCTATTATCATTATTAGGTCACCTATAGAAAGGCTAAACTTACCCACATAAGGTTACCATACATATTACTATTTATCCTTCACACCACCTTTCACCTATCTTCATTTTATACTATCTATAAATTAGGTGATTTAGAGCTTACTTAACACATTGTGATCAAGAAACTTGTTTTATCAACCAATGCATACTAATGTGAAGCATTAAAAATATTATGTTCCTTAGGTAAGTCCAAAATCAGGTTTTGTTTTATTTTGTCCTTGTCAACAAATAGGAATTATACCTCATTTCTTGTTCTTTTGTCATTAAGTCATGTATTCTATTAGACCCATGTCTCACAATTTTTCATCTAGTATGGTTATCTAACCTACTTATGTGCCACCATTATCATCCATCAAATCGTCATTACCCTAACCATAACTAACATCAAAACAACATTAACGTCAAATCCTTATTTATGATCAATCAACCCACATTTTGGAGATACCTTTTTTACAACCTCAACCCATCTTCAGTGCACACCCTTTCTCTATAAACCTTAAACAAAACTAAACCATGTGATCCACCAAATTAGGGAAATCCATTTGATCACCATTATCCAACCCTTTTTGAATTACATTGACCTGATGTCCCTAGACTATGTAGGTGCTTCTTGACTTATAAGGGTAGTTCAGCCACTAATAACTAATTACCCTCCCCTTTTTCTTCTCACTAATTTCCATTGATATCAATGCCCTCTTTCTTAGGGTGTCCTATTTTAGGGAAGTTTTGGATTCTTCCTAGCATCCTTGTTTTTTAACATCATCTAATAATTCTTCTTTATTTTTCCCCCATTATTGGGAGAGCTACATTGGCTTGAGATATTTTGGACTATGTTGGCAACACTTAGTTACTGATGTTAGCTTAGTCACATCCTTTATTTTCCCTTCTCACCTAATATCTTTTCCTCCACTTCTCTACCTATCTCTTCACCACCTCCCTCCTTTCAACTTGTCAATCTCTTTTAACCACTTTTCCAACTTGTCATTCTCTTTTAACACAAGGATCGATAGCCTTCCTCATTGGTCCCTCTTATCTCCCATAAATTCACCTCCTACTCTGCTTCATTGGCCTCCCCATCACCTTTCCTTGCACATGCTTTGTGGCTCACTCCCTCACCTACTTTTCTTGTTTTTTGTCCCTCTCTCCACTTCTTACCAACTATACCCTTTATCACCTTAATATTCTTCCACCATTCTCATCCTTTCCCCTTGCCCTTGGAAACCTATCATACCCTCTTCCTCACTCTCTTTTTCTCACTAATTCCACATCATCCTATTCTCTTACACACTAATGGACACTCTTACCTCATTCTCTTCTTTGCTACCACCTTCTTAGTGTTCTTCCACTGCTTATAAACACCTTCATTCTAATTCTTAGTTCTTGTTTTCCTCTTTCCCATATTTTTGATCTATCATACTTTTTATTTCTTCTAGTATCCCATTTTTTTCTTATGTGTGCCACCACTCTCTGTCAATTTGCCACTCTTCCCACCTTTTCCATTATTTCCCTTTCCTCCACAACTAGCTTATAACTAGGTCTTTAACCTTTGATAATCCTTCCATAATTTTCATTTTCTTCTTATTAGTTATATCCTTTTACACTTTGCATTCCCCTTTTCCTCTTTCCATCTTAATACTCACTTATCTTTTTCATTTGTGTGACTGTCCATGCTTTATTTCCTGCTTTAATTCTTCCTTTTCTTTCTTATCACCCTTAATCTTCATCCCTTATTTTTATCTCATTACCTTTCATTGTGTTCCCCTATTTATTCACCACCTCACCACTTTTTGGCTTATAAATCTCTTCTGATCACCTATTCAACTTGTCAATCTCTTTTAACAAGTTGATTGGAAAATATCTTATCTCTTTAGCTTCTTATCTACCCATCCTTTGATTCCCCTCATTTTTCTTAACCCCTTTCCCATTTTCCATCCCATTCTCATCTCCAACACCACCATATAATTTGCTTTATTGTCCCTCTCTTTACCAATCATCATCCATGCTTAATTTTTCATGTCATCACCTACTTCTTCACTCTCTTGTCATCCTTTTCGCGTCCTCATTTCACTACTTTTTCCTCATGTTTCCTTTTTTTCCATGTGTTTCCTTGTTTTCCATTCTCATCACCAAACTATTTTATCTTTGGTCTCTTTTAGACCTCTTTTCAATTCTATTAACTCTATCAATTTTGTTTCTCATGACCTACCATATTTCTCATCCTCCCTTTACCCTTCATCATTGTTTCACTTCTCTTCCCATCCTTTTCAATTCTCCAATCTATCATTTTTTAGTAAATTCCTCAAACCCCCATCTTCTACCTTTTATTTTTATTCTCTTTTATCTATTTCATTTCATTTTTCTCATCTCTTTTGATGACACTCCTTATTCTTACCAACCTTCTTTTTTTCCTCCTCCATATCCATGCTTTATTCCCTCCATCCTTCTCCATCTTCATCTTTATCTATGACCTCATTGTCTACTCTACCTATCTCTTCATCCATCTCCTAGTTTACCTTCAGCTCATCCCTTATTGGATCTTCTTTATTTTCTCCCATTATCACTCTATCTTCTCACTCATTTAAGTGTGGTCACCAGTTGCATTGCTTATATGTGTATATACATGTTTGCTTCCTCATGTCCTCTACTCTCTTTCTTTAATTCATGAAATCTTTTTAGGTTCGTTACTTCAAAATATCCATTTCTTCCTTAAATGTCTTTATCTACTAATCATGGGTCCTCCTTTTGTCCCTCTCCAACTACTCCCTTCACCTTATCCATCACATATTCAACCTTTAAACCCTCTACACATTTTGAGTGTACTTAATAGAATGTGATCAACACACCTTTTTTATCCTTCAAAGCATACTCATGTGATGCATTCACAAGGTTTATGTTCATTAAGTCAATCCCAGTTAAAGTCTATATTAGTCCTTGTCATAGAAGAAACATTATGCCCTCTTTTTATCCTAATGTGCTTAAGTTGATATTTTCATTATTACATTTGTCTCTTGATTATATTTGTCACTTTTCCATTCTAGTGTTGTTTATTTCCTTGCCTCCTCTATTTTACCTTAAGAGAAATTACAAATACCATAACAATAACAATAATAACCATTACCATAAAATTCATGAGTACCCATATAACCCTAAGCATAATAATATTCAAACAATGAAATCCAACACATTTTATACGTGTCTACAATAGATTTTGAAATATTTTATTTAGGGTGTGATGAGTTTCATGGCACACACAAAGTTATCAGACTATACACACCTCACCTAAGACATCTACATACATTATTTTCATACCTAATAATTAGGTTATTTATCTGGTGACTCTAGATTTGTGTTCATCCATACTTATACTTGATTACTCCCTGAACTAACATCTATAACATTCTTTGTATCATTATCCACTAAAGGGCATACTTTATTATCCTCTTCTATGTTCATCCCCATAGGGTGAGCATCATATTCCACTCTGGGTCTTTCACCCTACTCAACCATCACAGCCATTATATCGCTCTACTCTAATTATTCTACTTGTATGGGTGCCACCTCTTGTTGCCCCAATGCACATCCCCTTAGACAGTGAGGGTTCCCTCCATAAATAGGTTGATGGTCATGTTCTCTAGAACTACATCTTGCATAACTAAAATTTCCCCTTCATTGCTAAGGAGGTAATATTTCAAGCTCAAGCTTGAGATATGTGTGTTTTTCTTCTTGTTTTTAGTTTAATAGTACTTCCAATATCACCATTACATATTATAGTATCTAGTAGATATGTACATTCACCCTATTGATTATTTTAGGTCATGAGGGTTCTTGATTGTCTTTTCCATTACTCCCATTATTCACCATCTTCACCCTTGTGTAGTTCCCTACACTATCAACAAACTACAAAACCAAATGACTTCATGATGAGATAACATTCATAACATGATTTTTTAAATAAAAAACTTGACTATTATTATTTACCAACATGATTATCTATTCCACCAATTGGGAGGATCCTATGATGTCATTGATTCCCTTAAATAATCTTCTCACTTAAAAATGGTCATGTCTACTTACCTTTTCTAATGGACAGGTATCCCTCAATCTAAATGGTCATATAGATAAAGTCATTATGCATCATCATAATGTCTATTTTAAGCCCTTATCATCTGATCTACATCTGATGTCTTTCATTGCTTTGTCATTATGTGGTCCTTATGGGCCTGATGGTCATTTTCATCATTTTCACCTTTGCCTTGGTTGAGGTAAATTAGATTCCAGCCTTAGGTCATTATAATGGTCATGAATTTAAAACCACCATTGTTACTAGTTGTGACAACTTCCAAACACTTACCTCTCTAATCCCACTATTCCATGTCCCAATCTTATGCTTTTTTGACATAGTAGTCTTTTATTTTATGCCACCTAAGAAATCATCCATCATAGGTAAATTACCATCTTATCTGACTATATAACCAATATCTTAGACCATGTAACTCCCTATTGGTAGTGTCTCTTCTATTTAAAACCCAAATTCATTAGTTATATGGTACTAGGATAGAATATGTAAACATGGATACCTTCTATTTAGCCCACCCATGTAGCTCTTAAATAATGCATGGTCCATCCTCCATCACTCACCATGATGCCAATTTTTTACCTTGTAGAATCTAATTTTCCATCAAAGAAATTATTCACAAATAGTCACTTTGTTATTTCCCATAAAACTTAGCTTGTAGTGATAATGACCTTTTACCAAACAAACTTTGTATATCCTGACAGAAACCCATCTCCTAAAACTTGACTCATAGCAATAAATACTATAACTATACTTATCTCCTCACACAATTTTAGAAGGCATAAACTCCTCACAAAGGCACCTATTCTTTGGCTTAGCTCCATCATAGGACATTTGTGGTGCTTAGCCTTTTCTTACCCACTTATCTATACTACCTTACCCATATGTATTTTTTCCTCCTAATTCATGTGGGATTATTATGGTGACTATTCACCAATCTACAACATGACACTTCACTGTTACCAAACTATCAACACAAACCTAACCATGTGGTATATCACATTGGGGCAACCCATCTGAACTCCACTAAATAAATACATGAGGCTTGAAGTTTTTTTTGGATATTTTGTCCATAAAATTATGTAGGTAGAATCCATTTGGCCTAGTGCATTTAGAGTTAGCTTAGCCACCCCCTACCAACCCATCCCCACCCATTCACCTTTCCCCACCTCAATGTTGGCCATTTTGACCTGAACTATTGCATATTTTTATGATAACCTTGCCTTGGTCCTTTTGACCACACTGACCAATATTTCCATATTAAACATTTGAATTTGCACCACATAGTGCACAACTAGACCATCTATGTTTTTAAAAGGATCACTTTCAAATTTTAATACCTATGAAAACACTGACCTTATATAAGAGACTAACAATTGTGCCCAACTATACTTACAGTCATGTGGTACATTGGTCACTTACCTCTTAAAATTTGACCCTTATTTTACCAACCTTGGAAACTTTCATTTGTGTGTGATTTTAGCTATCACACTTAGTCATATTATGTGTGCACATTTGTATTTCAAATGCCCAACCCTTTTTTTGTACCAAACTTTTATCAAACTTGTACTCGATTCTAATTTTCCTCATTAACTCATGGTTTGATGGGGAACACCTCCTCCCATACTCAGGGTATCTTTACCTTTGACCAAGTGATCCATTTTTATTTTATAGCTTATTAATTCAAAGCTTCATAACAAAAAGGGGCAAAATATAAACACTAAAAAATTGTGCACTTAACAATTTTCTATGTCTAAATTCCTCATGACACCTTAAAACCCCCCTAAACCTTCTTAACCCTTAACTAACCCCTCTTAACCTAACCAAATCACTATTATCCTATCACTATTCACATAATATGATTCAAAAATACTATTCATTATCACTATTCATTATGGGACCCACTATCACTATTCATGATGACATGGCGAGTGACATGGCAAGTGACATGGAAAGTGACATGGAAAGTGACATGGAAGGTTATATGGAAGGTGATATGGCAAGTGACATGGCTTAAAAGTGAGGTAGATTTAAGTGGGACATCATGCCCCACTTGGGACCCTATTTCAAGGTACTTAATGACATCATTAAGCAACAAAGGGCCCCTCCTTTGAATTATGGCACATTTTTCCCTATGGGGACATCATTCAACATGAGTTTTTATACTCATGCATGGAGAATGGTGGTCAAGTTTATGGGGCACTTAGCCAAAAAATAAATTAGAGTGGTAGAAATTATTTTCAACCCATATGAGCCCATGTGCATTAATCCCACTCTATTTTGGACTCTTTATTAAGTTGGGAGACAAACCAAATAAAGTGGGAATCCCACCACCCTTATCATTTAATTCACCCATACACCCACATGGAGAATGGTGCCAAAATTCATGAGACACTTAGCCAAAAGACAAATTAGAGTGGTAAAAAGTATATTGGACCCATATGAGCCCATGTGCATGATTTCCACTCTATTTTGGACTCTTTAGCGAGTTGGGAGTCAAACAAACCAAATGATAGACCTATTAGCTAAGTGGGAATCTCACCCCCTTGTCTTTCATGACCACTTATGAGACCACTTGGAAAATAGTGCCACACTTCATTATTCCACTTTTTTGTCATGTTTCTCAACAACAAATTTTATAAGTACCCCCTTCTCCTTCACCCATGGTTAAGTTGGTCTTTGGTAGAAGCATTCTTGTCATAGGTTTTCCACTTTTAAAGGAGGTTATCATCTTGGAGGATAGAAGTCCAAAGAAAGAAAACTTGACCCAAATTTTTTCAAGGCTTCTTCAGTAACCATCTTCCATCTTAAGGTAGTTTATGTTGTTTTACAGTTTCAATTTATTCCTTTCTATCCCCCTTTGGACTCTTCTTTCTTAACTTCTAAACCTCATCCTTTGGCCTATTCTTTCTTGACTATAACTCCTTTAATTTTTCATTACCATCTTCCCTTTTATCCCTTTGCCATTTTTATCCCTTTCACCATTTACCCATTTCCCCTTTGTCATATTTAGTATCTTACCCATTCACCCCTTTATACTCCTTTGCCTTCTTATCATCTCAACCTTTATCCCCTTTGCCCATTTATCAACTTTTCCATTTACTAACCCCAACTAAACTATCCTTTTGACTCTTGTAAAAATACCAAGCCAAAACCACAACCCTTAACTTGGCTAATTTTTAGCATTATTATTAATTAAACTAGTTACTTTATTTTAGTCATCTTAGCAAAACATTTAATTATATTAATTAAAATATTATTATTTATTGTATTTAATTTTAGTTTATTATTTTATATGCATATATCCTTCTTTTTCTTTTCCAACTTAAATGTTTAAATTAGGTGGATTGACAGCCTCCTAGAAAGCTTTCACTTCTAGGATCTACCTCACACTAGGCAATCCACCCATCTACATGTATAACAAATAATTGTGTTTAAGTGTTTTCTTATTTTCAGGTATTCTTCCCTATCTAAAGAAGAGTTATCACAAAGTTTGGATTCAATGAGTGCATGAAAACTATGTATTCTTCTACAAACCTATTAAATACTTTCTTTATTTTCACACTAAGGAAAAATTAAAAAAATTAGATAGAAATAGTTATCTTCAAAAAACCAAGGTAAGTTGCAGCAGCAATATGGAGACCAAATTATGAATTTGAGATCCAACAAGATTCCTAAAGGGTTGGTGACCCTTAAAAATATATTTAATGAGGAATATCAAATGAGGAGGGATAAGGTGATTATGTATACCAAAGAATATCATCATGAAAGAGTTACCATATTCAAGGACAAACTTATTATGCTTAGAAAGGTATGCACTAAGGTTGATAAAGTTATATTTGTTGAGTTGTGTACAAAAAAATTTGATATATTTTCTTGGAAGTATAGTGACCTTAAGGGATTTGACCCTAGGCCAAGCTAGTAAGGAACATATGAAGACCTATAAATCTAAACATTAAACTCTTAATGATGAAAGATTTAACTAAGTTGATAGAGTCAAACATCATATTTCCTATTAAACATTCTTCATGGGCTGCCAATCTAGTCCCTATGAGGAAAAAGAAAGGAGAGATTATATTATGTGTAGATTTTAGATATTTGACTATGGTTTCATTGAAATATCATTACCCCTTAACCTTTATAGAACAAATCCTTCAAATGGTTACATTTTTTGAATGCTTCTCTCTCCTTGATGACTACTTTGGATATAATCATAGTCTTGTGAAGGAGGAGGATCAATACAAAATAAACATTACTACTAAATGGGACATATACACTTATAAAGGATACCATTTGGGCTTTATAATGTAGGGGATACTTTTCAAAGGTCCATGGGCATGGCCTTATAGGGTTTTATTAGTGAAATGGTGTTAATTTACGTTGATGGCATAACTATTTTTTCCAAGAATGTTAGTGACCATTTAGCCCATATTAAACTAATTTTTAAAAGGTACATTTAGTATGGTATATCTTTGAATCCAAAGAAGTGTTTTGTTCCAGTCCATGAAGGCAAGATCTTAGGTCACATTATCTCTAAGGAAGGGCTTTCCATATATCCTAAAAGTGTGAGTGTTTTAGATTTAGATTAGAGGTAAAAGCAGGTTTTGAAGGGGCCCCAAAACCCTTAAACAAAGAGCAAAAAAAAGAGCAAACTAAGTCCACAGGCAAAACCTTAAAACACTACATAGAGGTAGTAAAAACAGAAATAGAATGGTCCAAAAACCATTGAGATACGGCCATACAAGACCCAAAAAACAAAAGTCTGATAGAACAACTAACTGAAAACTAGCAAAATAAAACTAGAGATCAGTACCAGTTTCTTAACCGAAAAAAAGACCGGATTATTCATCCAGTTCTAGGATCAACTTCATGGCTTCTTTTTCATTCAAAGTAATTTCCCGGGTAGCAGCCTCCAGCAAGTCTCCTTTTTGAGTGTCTTTCTTTCTGGAACTTTGCCTTGTCCTCTTGCAGGGGCCCTCTATTACTTTCGTCTCCTCATTGGCACATTTCCCAATACTGATAGCAGCTGCACAAAAGTTGGATGTTACTTCATCCATTTTCTTTCTATTTTCCTTTATAAGCTCCTGGAGGTTGTTTCCATAAACTTTAAGCTTCACAGGGATCTGGCTTAACTGATTCTCCATGTCATTTACTTTGTTCCAAGTAGCTTTCATTGATTCTTCCAATGTTTCCACTTTTTTCTTTAAATCAATGATCTCCCTACACAGCCAGGCATCTAATTGGGAAGAACACTCAGCTTTACTGTTAACCCAAATCAACGGGGTGTGTTTTTCTTCATTCTGTTTCTTCCCTTTCCAGTCCTCAGCCTTTTCGTTTGGGCTATTTCTAGCTTCTTCAAGGAAGTCTTCTTGGCTCTTTAATTCCCTCTCATTAAATCCTTCTTCAATTTCCACCTCCATGTTTTGAATATTTTCTTGGACTGGGATTTCCTTTTCATTCTTTGACATTGGGTCCTCACCAGAATCTTCCTGGACAGTGTCATCCTCCTCGTCTTTCTGGTCTTCCTCCTTCTCTTCTGTTCTGGTAACAGAGTCCTCCTCAGTAAAAGTGTGAGTGTTATATTGGATATGTCTTTACCCAAGAATAATAAGGGTTTGTAAAGTTTTTTTGGAATAATTAATTTTATTAGAAGATTCATACCTAGTTTTGCTAACCTTGTAAAGCCTCTAAGAACTATGCTTAAAAATCATCAATACTTTAATTATACTAAGGAATGGAAAATTAGTTTTGAGGCTATCAATCAAGCCATAGCCTAAGGACCTACATTGATCAACCCTAATTTTTCAAAATATTTCTTCCTATATGCTTTTTCTAAAACTAACACCATCTCAGCCATGTTGATGTATCATAATGTTGAAGGTCTTGAGCAACCTATTACTTTATTTATCTATGGGTTAGAGGCTTATTAAGATAGGCACACCTTTGTAGTGAACAAGTGTTAGAAGTGATAAAGAGCCTAAAGAAGTTCAAACACATGGTTTCAATCAACAAGATCTACATCATGGTGTCTTATCTAAGCATAAAATACTTTAGATTTGAATGAGAAAAGGGCTAGTTGGATAACCAAGGTCATGGATTATTATGTGGATATCAAGGTTACCAAGTTGGTAACAGGAAGTGGACTATGTGAGTAATTGGAATTAAAACTTCAAGAGGATGAAGAATTTATTTTGGCATTGAAAGATGATCCTCATATAGTTGTACCTTCATCCTATCCAAATTGGATACATGATATGGTAATATTCCTCCAAATAAGTGAGTGTTCAATAGGTTTAGATAAATTAAAAAGAAATTATTTTAGACTATATTCAATCCTATATGTTCTTTTGGATGGATTAATCTTTAGAAGGGATATCAATGGTATGTTATTTAAATGTGTTGAAACTAATCAGGTTGATAAGATTTTGGAACAATTTCATGATGGGCCTATAGGAGGTCACTTTTCACCTAGGAGCACATCAACAAAGGTGATGAGAGTTGAGTATTATTGTCTTAGCTTATTCTATGACTCATATGCATAGATAAAGAGGTATCAAAATTGTGACTTTTTCATAGGGAAATAAAATATTGAAGCCCTCCCTCTTAAACCCATTCAAGCAAAGTAGCCACTCATGCAATGGGGTCTTGATTTCATTAGTATAATCAACTCCCCTTCAAGTACAAGACATAAGTGGGTGCTTACAACTACTGACTACTTCATAGGATGGGTGGAGGTAGTATCCCTCAAGGAAGCCAATGAAAGTTTATTCCTTAACTTATATGAAGGTGTAGTGACTAGATTTAAAACCCCTAACACAATAATCTCTAATAATTCAATGGAATTTAGTGGTGAAAGGACAAGTGAATAGGATCTCAATCATGGAATATATGTAATAACTTCATCCAACCACTATACTAAAATAAATGGATTATCAGATTCTAAAAATAAGAGATTAGAATCATTAAGAGGATAGTGGAGGGAAATCAAATAATTTGGCATACCAAGTTAAATAAATCCATATGGGATGATAGGATCACCCCTAAGAGGATTGTTATCAAATAACCATACATGATTATCTATGGGAGAGAGACCAAGTTACCTATATATATTGAATTACCAACCTTATATTTAGTACATTAGCCTGAGATGATGGAGAGTGAGCCCATGGCAATAAGGTTGTTAGAACTAATGGCATTAGAGGAGATAAGAGACCATGCCAGGCATACTATGGAGTGACATCAAGCCCAAGTGATGAATACCTTTTATAGGAGAAGTATTTTAAGATAATTTAAATAAGGTGAACTTGTGTTAAAGTGGGATGAGGATAGGACCAATACTATTAGGCATACAAATTTTGACACATTATGGAGTTCTAAGAGACCATGCCATGCATACTATGGAGTGACATCAAGCCCAAGTGATGAATAAATTTTACAGGAGAAGTATTTTAAGATAATTTAAATAAGGTGAACTTGTGTTAAAGTGGGATGAGGATAGGGCCAAGACTATTAGGCATACAAATTTTGACACATTATGGAGTGGGCTTTATGTTGTCATTATATGAAATCAACATAATGTCTTTTAGCTTTCAAAGTTGAATGGAGAAGATTTAAACATCTTATTCAATGGGATACATTTGAAACCATGTAAATAAGGTTTGTTTCTAGTCTTGTACATAGTAGTTAGTCATTTTTTGTCTAAATACTTCTAGCATAGTTTTGTCTTATTATGTGTGTTCCTTATCTTATTGTGTGTGTTTTGTTTGTGTTGGTGTGTTAAGAATGTAATATTAGTTTAAATTTGTATAAAAGGATAATATTATGTTCATTTTTAGTTTGGGTATAATTGATAAGAATTTTTAGGTTGCCCCATATCCCAATAGATGCAATAAGGCTAGTAATATATATGCCTAATAGGCATGCACCCCTGGAAGTCACCAAAACTGTTAGCCAAATTAGATACATAGGTAATTACATTTTGAAACTTGTTAAAAAATCCTCTTTAACTTTTCTAATATCTTTTTAAAGGTTCATGTATTGACATCATATATTTTCCTATAGTGGTGCCTTAAAATGATGTCCTAAGTTGTTTCAATATCATTGTATAAGGTCTAGTTAGAGTGTGAAGTCATGACTATTAGTTGATTAACCAATCTCTATATCTTGGTAATTTTTGAGGTGTTTAGAATAGATTAAAGTAACTTTGGAAATTTTAACATTTTTAATGAAATTTAAGGTATATATTGAACCATGTTAAATTCATTAAGATGATGACCATCCAATATGACAATGTGTTCCAAGATGAACAAGTGGACCAAGGAGCAGAGCTAGTAAGTTGGAAACATTTCACTTTAAAATATTTTGGATAAACTAAGGTATTTTTAGAGAGTTGAAATTTTCATCTACTTTATCTTATATTTATTATTGAAATATTCTAATTAAATATTTGAAATATATCAAATGTGAGGGCCTAATATCATGTCTAAAGGTGAAAGGGGTCTTTTATGTCATTTAGTACTTGTGGAATAACATATTACATGTACCTTGTCTGTACATCTATCTAATATGTTTATAAAATCCTTTTACAACATTTGAGTACATTTAAAACTACTTGTTCATCATTTCTAACATTTAAACAAGACATAATGAAGAATTTTTAGGCAAAGGAAGGTGAGAGATGCTCTGGTATATTAATCCACCACCATACAAGTCAAGAGAGATTTCATTAATACTTGGTTAACATCTATAATATGGGTTAATGGTAGGATATGATAGTTTCTTGAAGGAGAAGGGCAACTCCTTCAAGAAACTATCATATCCTCCTTCATCAGGTTCTTGACAACTAAAAGAGAATCAATGGTTTTACATTTGTTCATGGAGGAAGTGAGTTTTTAGACAAAATTCAACTATGGGAGGTATAAAACCCATATTAACTTCAAAATAATGGCATTATTTTTAAGTTTAAGAGGCAAATCTCTATGAACAATTGCTAAGAGGACAAGTGATCTAAAACCCTTGTTAAACTCCATTGTCATATTTTTTACCTTTAAATGGCATGTCAAATCTTTATAAGTGAATTAAAAAGGTTTTATAATATCACTTGAGATTATCTTTACCTCTTCAGCATCAAACTTAGTGCAATACTTCATTGTTCATGGTTGTACCAATAAGGAAACCACATGGTTTTATTGTCCTAGACATAACATGCAAGGTTTTATAATACTATGAGGTGTATTCTTACTTGGAATTATTGATAAAAAATTACCATGGTGTTATTAACCTTTTTTAGGTCCAAAATTTTCCATATTACATCTCCAAACAAGAATCACATGTATAAAAAGTGAAATGCCAATGTGCATGTTTGTATGGTTGAGAAGGTATGAGGTTGAGTAGGCTTAACAATTTGAAGAACTTGGGGACTTGTGAAAGAATAAAAAGTCTTGAGATTAAAAAATTTAAGCCTCTCAAGTTCAATTTAATTCTCAAAAAACTTTTTTCCATCCCCAAGTGACCTTCTTACACTAATCCAAATACACAACCCTAAATGAGAAGAATACAATCTTGTAGATGAAAAAATGGGATGTTTAAAGACCAATGCATTTTGTGCAAGGTTTGAGAAATTAATATGAGTATTTAAAATTAATTAACAATTTAAAATGTATAAAAGTTTCATAAATTTATATTTTATGACAATTTAAAGAGACACCATTCCAAGAATAAATGTGAAGAAGGTGTGGGCTTGGGAAAGAGGCACCCAGTGTTTTACTAGTAGAAAGTAGACAGTGAGATCAGTGTTAGTGATGAGGAGTATTGAGGGATATATTTAAGGGTGATAGAATTTAAAATATTTTTTAAGGTTTTTTAACTCCTGTGTGAAAGAATAATCACCAATCTAAGCTAAAATCACCTTAAAAAGAGTGGTTTAAGCCTTTGTGAAGTTTTGAGATAAGCACCTTGCATTTGATACTAGGTATTCAAGAAACCAATAAGAAAATTAGTTTATTATTTAGGAAAATTACAATTCAACCTTAGTAATACTTCAAAAAAAATCCAAATTTTCATATGGACCTTGCTAGGAAAATATGTATTGTTGTGCATATGCAGGTTAAAAAACATAAGTATAAAACAACTCTAGTTATAGCTTAGAGTTGGAAAAGAATATTGAGTGGATATAAAAATAAAATCAGGTATTTTTATAAATTTTATATATTATTCCTTAATTTTTATATGTCTTATAAAGTAAATTCAATCCATCTATAGTCAAAAAATTCAAAGAGATAGTGTAAGCAAATAATTACAACTTGATTGTGTCAAGTTTGTGAGTGGATTCATGAAGAAGAAACACTTGTTTTACATTAAATAAGATGTGGATAAACTTATTATATGTGTGTATTATCCTATATAATATTATACATTTTTTAAATCCCTTTTTAAAGTTGATAATCCATCAAAAAATAAGTTATTAGGGTCATTTCCATAAGACTACTTACAAACCCTAATAATGGGCTAATTTAAGTTTTAATGCATTAAAGGTATAAAACCCTTTATATTACCACATGAACACATAATATGGAATAATATATAAATAAAGGATGGTTTAAAATCAAATACAATCATCTTCATAATCTTTGTTTCCTAAATAGCCCTCTTGAGTGCACCTACATGCCTGCATTACCTGAGAAGATAACTTTAACTACATGTGAACTTAGACAATGATTTTCATGGCATAAAAGGTAACTATGGGAGGATGGATAGATTACCCTAATCCATTTTTTTTTCATTATTCATAAGATCAAGGATCTTGTTTGTATAAATAATCCTTAACAGGTTTGACACCTTGAAACCCTGCTAGAACCCCAAAAGGAGATCAATAGAAGAGAAGGTATGTCTAAGTGACTCAAATGTAATTTATATGTATTAAAAACACCTGATGAAATAATAGGACCTCATAAGAAACTTTTATACCAACCATCATGGCATGTGTGAAGATAAAAATATAAGGAAAAGGGCTAAAATTGAATCTTCTTGATTATTTATAGGGTGTTTACTTGGTTTGAGATTATTAAACTATTTAAAGAGCATATCCAAGATAGGGAATAGGTGGATGAATATATTATCACTCACATAAAAAGTTTACATGGTGTTCAGATAGTTTTCAATCCTCTAATTAGGCTTCAATGGATATTATGTTTATTCTAGCATTAAGGGGGTGTGGTTGCAGACCTTTCTCAAGGTTCTCAAGGATGAAAGTACCTTTAAAATATATTTTTGATATGCAATGTTTAATTAATAAGTACATGACCTATTACATTACTTGCATGAATTAATAAACTATGATGGCAATCTCTAAAGCATAAGACTAGACCTTCTTTGAGAGATACGTAAGTTAATATCACTTTATTTAGATAAATAGACTTTAAAAATGAATTTTAGATGTTTAAGGACAAATATCAGTATGGGCAGAGACCCAAGGTTCAAATTTAACTCTCACAAGGTAGATAAGCATTGCAAGATTCAAGGTTGTCATATAAGGTTTCCAAGTTGGCCAAGTGTCAATGAAACAACTTGTAACTTTCATTTAAAGAAGTGAAAGTGTAACTCCAAGGAGTATTTACCTAAAATAAAAATCTAAACAATTATGATGACCTCATACACCATCCACCAAGAAGAGCTAGAATAACCCCTGGCCTAGAGTATTGAAAACAAGAGGACAAGACATTCTTAGTAGACTTGGTGGCAAGTTTTTGATATTTTATAACTAATTTGATGATGAATGATAGTTGATGGA
Source organism: Torreya grandis (assembly GCA_037957365.1). Lineage (NCBI taxonomy): Eukaryota > Viridiplantae > Streptophyta > Pinopsida > Cupressales > Taxaceae > Torreya > Torreya grandis. The sequence continues at coordinate 215,386 of JARHVA010002478.1, forward strand.
CTTTATCCCTATCTTACCTATCTCTCTACCCTTATTTCTTCTATAAATGAATCCCAAAATGGCATTGTATGTATACTAAAAAAAATTATTGTGAAGCCCTGCCAAACTTAATACGTGTTTATTACCTCTAAAAGAATTCAAGCTGATTTATGATTTCTTCATATTGCATATAGTACTTTTAAGATGGATTTTTGATGAATGTTATTGATAATTTTTCACTTCCTTTCATTCATCCTCTTTATTCATGCCTCTATGTGAGTTAGTCATCTTTTTGAAGGTCATATAATGTGTGTCAAATAGTTTCATAGAGTTTAAGTGTAGAAATATCACTAGTTTCTTCTCTTAGGCCTATTAATCATTAATGTTAGCTATTAAATTAGTCATAACCTTCATATTGAAACACTTGTGTGGGAAGAACTATTTTGAAGTTGTGGGATCATGTTTTAACCTTGTCAATTCATAGTGCAAGCATAGACAAGTAGAGGAAATTATTTTTTTTACATCACCTCCATGATTTTTTGGTTTTTAGTATTATATTATCCCTTTTCTTTTCAATTAAATATGTTTAGTAGTATGTGGGTGAAGCATCAAGGGATCTATCCCATATCTAGAGATTCACCTCAATGATTAGACCACCCACAGCCTAGAGGTGTTTCCATTACTATCATTTAATTAAGACTTGAAAAACCTTCTTAGGGGTGAAATTTAGAGTGATAATAGTAATATCATAGGAGTAAACCTCACCTACATTGGTATCTTAACATATATCAAAGGTGTGCTAATAGAAGCTGTGTAGAATGATAAATGGTGTTTGTTATGTAACTAGCTATAGAATAGGTAAGGGGTACTCATATGTAAGATCCTCAAATATAACCACTTGATTAGCATGTATATATTTAAGGTATATGTTTAAAATGGATGAGATATCTTGAAGCTACTATATCCAAGGCCTACCCAATAACATGTCAAATGTGTCGGCACTATGTACCACTAAGAATTTGGTGGCCATATCTATGGGACTAACCTATAATGGAAGAATTATCTCCCCAATAAAGATATAAACATGGCCACTAAATCCTTGAATAATTGTATCTATTTGAGAAATATCATGTTATGAATAGCCCAAGTGATGTATAAGTGTGATAATACACATATTAACACTCAACCCATTATCAACCATGATACTTTGAATGAGATGATAATCAATATAATCTCATACAAAGAGTGTATATAAATTTGAGTTATCATCAGTGACCTCCTACACTGAGAAAGTGATGAGAGGTTGATCCATAAATCATGTTTACCCCTTAGGATTTCAAAATTATTTACAAATTGATATTGAAAATGGAATTTAAATAAATCTAATCAAACTTACTATAATGTGATTAAAATGGATTCAAAACTGAAATATGAGTGTTTTCAATAACTCATTCGTACCATCTCCAAATTCAAAATGATCATAAATCCATTTATATTATTTCTTGTAAGTGTTGTAATTTAATTAAATTTCATCCATAGATTAAATAAGTGATTAAATTGTATGGAAAATTGAATGAAAAATAGAATATAAAGACACTATAATTGTTTAAAGAGTTCACCCAAATGGGCTACATCTCTAGGATTACTAAATAGTAATCTGATCTATTAAAAATATATTTACAAGTAATAATACAACTCATAAAAACATAATGTAATATCAAAACCTAAATAATCATGCCATCAAACCTTTGGAAAACTCTGACAATGCTCAACAATCATTCTCCACCTTCTCAAATCACTTGCAAAATCTCTTCCTAGCTTTCTCTATTAAAGCATCACTTCAATAACTCAAAAATATGTTAAATTATCACCAAATTAGGATCACAAATATACCAAAAAGAGTGACTCAAAATTTTGAAAAACTTTCTAGTTTACTCCAAGATCTGAAAATGCCTCTAGATTGGTAAAAAATGCCAATTTCTACAAATTGCCCCTTATAAATTTTACACGGTCATTTCACTTCCCCTATACAAGTAAAAATTCATGCTTTTTATAGAACTTACAAAAGTGTGGTGAGTTGGTAAGGCTACTTTATCATTTTACCATGGATCATGGTTTGAATCCCATAGTCTTTACTCAGTTTCAAATGGTGTTTGCCATATATGACTTAATATCCCACATTCATGGGGTGGAAATGTTGTAAATGATTTAAATAGCCATGTAACCACTATTTGGTTCATGACTTTACCCACGTCTTAAACCATTTTTTCTTGGTTATAACCTACACCAAACTTGGATGTGTGAACTCAGTTTAGAATATCTTAGATATAAATTTCTCACTGTTGGTTGGTTAAGTTTATTTCAAGCTCGAGTGTATGGACTTAGGTTGGAAATACTAATCTTGGACTTAACATAAAGAGCATGAGTGACTTTTTTTTATCTCAGTTGAGATAGCATAATAGCATTTTGAATTTGGGATAAATACATGGTATTTGGTTTACATAATGGGATTATTAGTCCCACATGTACCAAATAGAAAACAAATAGGTGTATATATACAAAAGCATTACAATGGTAATATGAAGTAACAGAGGCAAAGGCACCCCTCTAGTGTGTCGATCCTGGTTGAGTGTCCCCAGCCACCAAATAATGGGGGCCATTTATCTAAACACAAGTGTCAAATACCAGAGGAAAAAAACACTTTTTTACCATTTTTACTATTCATTTTTTCACTACCACATGTCACATGCTGATTGGTCCACTTATCAACCATCCACGTCACTATTTTATAGGGTTTTACCACAATTTTGACTAGTCATAACTTTCACATATGGACTTAGAATTGGTCTATTAAAAATGCATTAGAAAGCTTGTGATGAGTTATATGCCATGGAATTATTTTAGAAACATTCCAATACCATCAATTGTTTTAGTTTGACCATATTTATCTATCTATTGACCAAACTTTGACCAATGATAACTAGAGCATACAATGTCTATTTTATGTAGTCTAACAGGCATTGGAAAGGTCTCAAAATGATCCTAAATTATGTATTACTTTTAGAAGATCTTGGTAACTGTAAAGGATGAAAAAACCTCTAGATCAAAGGTCTAGTTGGCATTATAGTATGATATACACCAATGATATTACTGAGAAGGTGTGTGTCCATTGTTTGTGTATGATAGGATGTTGGTGGTGGATGTGCCTATTAATTATAGTGAACACCTATATTTATTGTTTTCTCATTAGCCATATGCTTTGAAAATAGATTTGATTTTTTTTCAATGTTTTTGCTTCTTTGGTTGTGGTCTAGGTGCCTCTACAGGAGTGCTGACATTAATGATATTAACATCTATTAAATCTTGTATCTTATGTTATAAACTAATGAATCTATTTTTATTATGGTCTAGTGTCATATTATAGTGATAAAATAAATTTAAATCATAACCCTATATAAGAGGCCTAGTCATATCAACATCTTTAATAGGAGGGAGAGATCTGATGTTGCATTCCAAGACTTGTTGGAGAACACATGTTGGAAATTTGGTAAGGTTTGTGAAGGTTCTACTTGGATGACTTGATAAAACCATGTGAGAAATATTTAAGGCTGAATTAACTATTATATTTTGATCATTCTTGTTTTTAGTGGGCCTCATCTTCTATAGGGTTTTATTAGAACTCTTATTAGTTAAATTTGATCTAGTTGTGTAATTTAAATTTCCCATAGAGAGAATATTGAATTTCAAATATTTAATTGTATGGAAAATATATATTAATGATGGAAACTTATTGAATATGATATCTTCATATAATTTTGGTAATAAAATCTACTTGAATATGTCTTGGAGTTCTCTATCTGCCATGGGGATAGTCATCTTTGTTAATACAGTTTTTATATTACAAGACATATTCACCTATTGGCTCATTAGATTTTTGTTTGAGTTGAGAAACTTGAACATATGTAACCTTATCACTAATATTTATATAAAAATGTGCCAAAAAACATATCTACCAGTGGATTTAATGATGTTATGGATTGATTAGGAAGATCATAGAACCTTTGTAATGTATAGTCTTTTAAACTACAAGGGAATAACTTAATGAGGAGCTAATCATTAGACACATAGTCCAAATATGCTACATGACAATAGCATAGATGATTCTATATGTCACCCTTACCATCATATAAAGTAATATTAGGTGCCACAAATCTAGATAGAAAAGGAGTTGTCACTATATGTTATGCCAAATGTGTATGTAGAAGAACATGAGAATCCAAGGCATGAGATGGCCTAGTGGCACTCCGCTCAATATGTAGCATCTTATCCTATATATAATCTATGTCATGCATAAGGTATTATATATCTAGATAATATTAATGAATAGTATCCATAGGAGGTGTTTCCACTAGTTAAGGTTTCCAAATTATAATTGGTTGTTATAGAATATGAGTTTGTCTTCATAGTAGGTGTAATTATATTAACATCTATGGGATTGGAGGTTTGAATAAGTGATGTGTTATTTATTTCAAATATAGATTTAAAAATATATTCATGATCATGGGGTTGTTCCCAAATCTATCTCTAAAAATTTGAAACACCTCATATTTATTAACTATAAGATTATCATCATCAAGTGGGGGGAGTGTATCTTGAGTCCCACATTATGTATCATTATGATCTTGATTTTATTGTTAATGTTTAGATGTATCATCACTAAATTCCACATACGTATGATGTGAAATATCAATGAGGGGAGTTGTAATTGGTCCTTTGTCCATGGTATAACATTTAATGGAAGGAATGTGTGTATGCTTGAAAGGATTTATACCAAGAATGTTTATTAATAATGTTTAAAATGTAGAAATAAAAATAAGAAAAAAATTAAGTTTCCTCTCAAAGTGAAAACCATAAGTTGAGACAAGATTTTAATGTTGGAAACCAAACTTATAGGATTAAAATACATGTGATCTTATTATAAGTCTTGAAACCAAAATCTTCATAAGTAGAAGATTGAATCAAGAGTAAAAGAGAAGAATAGAGATAAATTAATGTTTTTATTGAGGAAAAGAGGAGAGGAAAGGCTATTTTATAGAGATAGAGGAGGAAAATGGGAGTTACATAGAATCCTATTATGACCTTATAATCTTCCTAAGTGTGTGTCACTTGGGACCTATTCCCTTTTAGAGAGAGGGAAGTGTATTCCAAGTGGGGGGAAGTTATATGCAAGTAACTCTAAATCCAACAAGTGGATTAGGGAGGTGAGTGACACCTCATAAAGGTAATAACAAAGTGTATTTATAAATGTAATAAATACACACATAACTAAGACTTAGGATAAACCTATAAACCTAGGAAGGACCTAAATTAAACTTAATTCTTCCACACTCCCCCTTAAGATTAAATTGGGGTTACAAAAGTGAAGAAAACCTTTTAACAAACAAAGAAGGGATTTGAAATTACATAGGATTCCCCCTTAATATAAACTTTTTTCAAGAGGAATTATAATATTTTAGAGAAGAAATAATAGAAGGTGCCACCAAAAGTTTCAAGCAAGAAATTTTGATCACCAAGAAGATCCAAGAATCCTTTTCAGACAAGGTGGTCAATCCGACATGGAACAAAGACCAACCAAAAGGAGTAATGGTCCACAAACCTGCAAGAAGAGCTAACTAGCACCAATATTTCAAGTTAAGTACCAATATGCCATTAAAATAAAATTTAAATACATAAATTAATAAAATTAGATGTAAATATAAATGGAATAAAGATAACTTCCATCACAAAGTGTGATATCTTACATGAAAAGAAGTTAGTCAATATAATCAAAGCATATATCCTATGCAATAAAAGTAAGGAATGTAAAAAGAGATTTAGATAATCAAAATAGAGATAGAAAAAATGTTTCAATTGTAAAATATATTATTTGAGAATAATTATAATAATGATCACAAAAATACATATCAAAGTTATAAAATATTCATGTTCTTAAAAAATCTAAACAAGTTTACCTTTAGAAGTGGAAGATTTAGTCTTTTTTCAAAAATGTAAAGTATCATGCATGGATTTACCACAAGATTTACAAGGATTCAATTTACAACATTTATATATATGATGCCCATTTTTTCTACAATGCACATAAGGTTTAATTTATTTAACTAAAGTATGAGCATTAGAAGCACAATAATCAAAATAAGTTGCATGATAAGTCCTTCGATGAGCATTATAATAAGATTCTAAATTTACATTAGAAGAATGAGAATAATTATAACTAATAAATTTAAAAAAAATTATTACAATTAGGAAAAATACATTCAATAATACCATCTTCACACTTACCAAGAACACCACCCGAATAACCCATAGATTGCATGATTTTGAAACTGGGGTTGGTAGGAGTGTGCACAGGAGTTTGAATTTGTTTAAAAGCGTAATGAGATTCATCATCATGAGATATATTATCGTTAGTAAAATATCAAATTTAGTATTAAGATCATCAATAGACGATTGCAATTTCTCTGCATGATCATTAAAGGAGTTTTTTAAAGCAATAATTTCATCATTTTGACATTAGATTTCAAGTTTAAGAGAAACTATCTCATCATTTCTGGAGGCAAGATTTTTCATATTGTTTTTTAATGATAAAAAATTGATTACTTTAAAATACATGAGGATTATGCAAGATCCAATATTAAAATACATTATAAAAAAAATAATCCAATAATATTTAAAATAAACTTTCTTGTCAATAATTTAAAAACTTAAAAAGCATTACTTGGATTTTTAGAAAAAAGGTATTAAAGATTTAAAATATTTAATTACTAAGTAAACTTAAATGTTAAAGAGTTAAAAATATATATTCCTTTAAAATAAAGCCTTTAGATATCTTTATAAAAGTTTAGAAAAAATATAAAAAGCCTTTAAATTACCATGAAATTCCCAAAACAAAACGCTTGTGAAAAAGGAGTTCCATGTGGAAACAAAATTTAAAATTTGATTTTATTAAATTTTAAATGTGAACTTTGATAAAAATAAAATTCAATGCTTAAATCATTTTTTTTTAAAATTTTCAAACAAACCTTTTGTGTTTTTAGAAAGCTTGAAAACTATTAAAAAAAATTAAGATTTAGCACCACATGTTAAAATGAAAAAGGTAACATAAATTTATGTTGAGGTGTTGTCAATTATGTCTCCAAGGTGTCCAAGAGTGTCTATGAGATGATTTTTATGCATGGTCCTCAATGATAAAGTGTACCTTAATGATCACATAGTTTGCATGAGACCCTACAGATTTTGATCTTGGCATGGATATTATTGATGATGTGTTATTGATACAGAGGCCCTGTGGGGTGTAAGAAGTGATTTTTGTACTTGTGTAAGTGAAAATGATCCATTTGAGTAGTTTTTTAAAGGTCTAGGTTATCCTACTCATCTTGGTAGAGTTTTTTGTGTGAGTATATTGATGATGTCATAATTTATATATGTGAAGGTGTCAAAAGAAAGTGGTCACATGGGTCTATTCAGTTTTTTGCATAGAGCATGTCTTTCAAATTTCATGCCTTGACATGATGTCTATAAAAATTTATGATAGTGAAAATTTTCTCTCCCATGCAAATTGCATTGTTTTTATACTTAGTCAAATTTGCATTTTTTAGTGACTGTTGGAATTTAAATATTGAATTTTACAAAGGAAACTAGTTGTGATTGTTTGATCTATATCTTGAGAAAATGGATGAATTTGATGATGGATTAAAAATAAAAGTGGTAAATAACTTCAATTTAAATCCATGTAAATTGATTAGGAGGTTTTAATGGTCGTACAATTGCATTTATTTCAACTCAAAGTTGACTAAGGGTTTAACATTCATTTGTTAAGAACCTAAGAAGGATGTTTTAGTTTGAATTGATTATATTTGGATGTTTCATCATGATTTAGTTATTAGAGAGTGTTATAGACTCCCTAAGTATAATATATATGTATTTTTGAGTTTTTACCAATCCATCTTCAGTACGAACCATTTCTTAAAAATTGACTATTTGTTTGTTCATGGTATTTTCATGTACAAGGCAAATGATTGAATGGTTTTGCATATGCATAAATATGTAGTGATGACTATAATCACTAAAGGGTGTATTATAGGTCATGTGTCATGGACCTATGTTATTATAAGTGGTTTTTTTTTTCTTTTTTCCTTAGTGAAGTGTTAAAGGTATGAATAGGTCTCTATGGACCTAAAAGGGCTACTAAGGCCTAATTGAAAGGTGGTGTCGCTTAAGGGTGATATATCAATGATATGGTCAACCTATGTAGGTGGTGGTTATATTTTTATAAATTGGGATATAATTATTAAGGGTTAAGGAATGTCTTGTGGCCAACCAAGAAGGTGGTGATCATGAAGACTCTATTAAGGGAAAAAACAAATATGAAGGTTTCTAGAGAGAATGAGTGAAGAAAAGTGAAGTGTGAGTAAGCTTGGTGGATGAATTGAAGAGAATATAAGTGTGAGGGATATGTGTGTGACCTATTGGTCATGTTTTTAATGTGTTAAATAGTGTTTTTTAAGGTTGATGGTTGAGGATGAGCGAAGAGGTATGGAGTGATCCAAAAGGTTGTTTTGGATGCATTACTTGTGTGTGAAGGATTGAGAAAGTGTGAAGGGTTGAAGAGAGTTATTATTCATTGTTTCTCCATTATATTGGAAGGTAATTATATTCCTTTAGGTTTTTATATTAAAATTTTTATGTGGGTGCTCAACATCTAGGGCAAGTGGGTGCTTGTTCATGCTTAGGGGTTGGTTCTCCTTGTAGAGTGGGTACTTCACTAAATTCTCTTGTTTGTAATATTTTATAGGACTGTAGTCCATTTTTTTGTAGATGAGAGTGGGATTTATCCCTCATGAGGGTTTCCCACATAATCCATATGTTATGTGCTTTGATCTTGCATAGTTTTATTTGTTTATTGTAAAGAATGGTTTATATGCTTCATGAATGCTTATGTTGAATGGTTAAGAGTTTGAAGAATTGGAATTGAAGTTTATTTACTTGCATCATTGATTCACCTCCCCTCTTAGTGATTATACCTCTAACAATCAGTATCAAATCTACACTTTCTTTACAAGTTTAACCACTTGAAGGTTATCAAAGGTATAATGGTTAGTCATCAAATTCAAGGTGGTTTCTCTACTAAGAAATCACCATTATTTAATGGATCCAAATATGATTTTTAGAGTATAAGGATGAATACCTACATCAGGTGTTTAGGGTTTGACATTAAAAAATATGTTATTGATGGTTATTCCACACGCCCTACTTTTCCAACTAGTGAAGATGACAATAATTTGAGTGAGAACAATTCTAAAGCAAAAAATTATATCATTTGTGGTTTATCAGAGGGTAAGTTCACCAAGGTGACTCATTACAAGTCTACCAAGGAAATCTTGGACAAATTATAGATCATTTATGAAGTGGATTCAAAGGTTAATTTGGATAAATTGTAGAGTTACCAAAGGCAATTTGAGGGCCTCAATATGAAGGAAGAATATGCTATGGAATCCTATCTTCTAAGGTTTGATGAGGTGGTGAACATGATTAGAGGTCTTAGAGAGGATATTGAAGAAGTTATTGTAGTATAAAAAGTATTAAGGTCTCTCACCCTCAATTTTGATTCAAAAGTATCTACTATCAAAGAAAGTCATTATATTACCAAGATGTAAATGGATGAATTTCATGGAATCCTTCCTATGAGATGAGAGTTAATGAGGACAAACCACCAAATAAGGAAGCATCCTTCAAGGTGATCAAGGAGACAAAAGGAAAGAAGAAAAAAGTTAAGTCTTGAAGACTTTGAGCTTAATGAAGATTGACTTGAAGCCATGATTGCAATAAAATTGAATGTATGATCAATCAAAAATGATAGTAAAGTTGGTCATTTTGTAGCTAAGTGCCTAGTTAGAGGCAAGTCTAAATATAAGGAAGCTCATAAGGAATATCATGAAGATGAGCACAAGAAATATGACGGTCCTAACAAGTACAAAAAGTTATTCAATAGGATAAATGGCAAGAAGGAGTCATTCAAAGGTAGCAAGAGTCTTTTCCATGAAGAAGATAGTAATGCATCTACTAAAGAAGAAGGATCCACATCAGAAAATGATGATGCATCATATGAGATATTGATCATGGCTCTTAATGATGCTGATTATGAATGTTCTAAAGGAAAAGATCACTTTGATGGTGATATCTCAGAAGATGAAGATCCCAAATATAATTTTGAAGGTGAGTAAAGGTTTCTTGAGAAATAGTTAGATACCATTATTGATTTGTTTTCAAGAATCAATAATAATTTAGAAGAATAGGTAATCTTCCTCATTGAATAAATTGCAAACAAGAACAAGAAATGTTTTGAATTAATAGTGAAGATATAACCATCATAGCATGAAGGAAATTAAACTCTTTTCATGACCATTAGAAGCAAAAAACTCTAGAGGAGATGACTTCATTCCAAATAAAGATTCATTTGATGATTCAGATGATGAAGAATCTAAATTAGATTATGAGAAAGAATTGGAAAATGGTCTTGATGAGATAAAATACAAAAGAAATAAGAGTCACAAGATGAGACCTCTGATCAAAGACTATGAAGATAAAATTAGTGTGTTTGAGGTAAGATTGGAGTACAAATCAAGGGAGTATAAAGGTCTCATAGAGAAAAAGAAGCTTATAGGCTAAGGCAATCTATGCAAGCCTTAAGGAAAAAGAATATGAGTTATTTAAGCTCATCTTGGAGGTTGATTCCTTAAAAGGTAGTCTAAGGACTAAAGAGGTTGATTGCACCATGTCCAAGACATAATTGATTCAATCAATAGACAAACTATAGACATAAAAATTTTGAGAAAATTACAATTAATCTTGATGACCTGTTATGTTGTCAAAAGGTCTCAAATGATAAGATATGCCTAGGGTTCCATGAAGATGTTTAAAAGGGTAAGAATATTTAGAAGACAATGATGATAGATCAAAGGACTAATCATGTTAAGGATAGTTCTAATAAAGAAAAGAAGAGTGTCAATATGAATAAGAAGGATAATTTCAAGAGCTACAAAATATCAGTTCAAATCAAGCAACCCAATATAATAAGGTATGATAACTCCTTCAATGGTTACTATTATTCTTGTAATCAATTTGGGCATAGGGATAGTGATTATAAAAGACTTATTTAAAGCTAGTATCCATGGATTAATGGTAGATCTCAAATTCCACATTAGTGATAGTAGTGTTTTAAGTTTCATAGTTTAGGACACATTGAAATATACTATGCGACTAAGATGAGAAGGTCTTCCAATCAAGACAAGGTAGGTAGACCTCCATGAGCACATGAGAGAGCTCAAAACAAGGTATGGAGATCCAAAGAGGTGAATAAAAAAGGATTCATTGTCATAAAAAAATAGGATATAGGTTCAAGTGTTCAAGAATAGGTCTTATCTGCCTAAGTGGAAAAAATAATCAAGAAAGATTCCAAGTATAGAGTAAATAATTAAGTTAAGTGGACAAAATAATCAAGCAAGATTCCAAGATTACATGTCCAATGATTGGCTCCTCACTAAGTTGTTCCCACATAGTCTAAAGTACTATGACTTATAGTGTTTTTATGATCTATCAAATCAGTCTATCCCCACATTTAATCCATTCATAGATTTTTTTATCACACTTCTCAATTAACATCAGTGATAAGATCTCATATGCTCAAGTATCATAACTAAAGCAAAAATCAAGTGAGCCTATTGCAGAATATGTCTTGTGATATGAAACTATATTGGTAAATATAACTAGCCCTATGGTAGATAGAGATATCCAAGACATATTTAAATAGAGAATAATAACAACATTACATGAATTTTTCATATTCAAAAAGTTTCCAACATTCACAAATTTATGCCACATAGTGAAATAATGTCAATTTTATGTCTATGGGAAAATTAAAATATATGAGTGGATCAAAATCAACTACTAAGAGTTATAGTAAGCCTCCATACAAAGTAAGGGCCACTAAAACCAAGAGTGATCCAAAATCCATAGTTAATGTATATTTAGATCCATCTCCTCACTTGGTTTTATTAGCTCCTCCTTAGAGAGTTTTTACCAACCTTCCAAAATTGCCAACATGTGCTTTACAACAACTCTTAAAATGCAATGTCATATTTCTTCCTCCCATCAAAGAGGTCAATATGACATGACCTCCTCTAAAAATATATGATTCTAATACATTATGTGACTATCATAGGGAACCAGGCCATACTAAAAACTGATGCATCACCTTGAAACATAAAATACAAAATTTGATAGAGGCCAACATAATTGATGTGGGCACACCCCTAAAGGCACCCAAAGTTCAAAAAATGGAAGTTAAGGCATTGAATATATTTTTTGATCCATTTAAAAATCATACAATTAATGATTTAGGATCACTTTAGGTGTTCACTATATGTATTAGGCATATCCACTGTCAACATCATATCACACTACTACAAAGGATGCACACCCCCTATATAATATCATTGGTGTGTATCATACTAAAATTTCATCTATACCACTCATCATTTTCTTAGAGTAGGATATTGTTGATGATGATTCATATTTATATTCACTCTATTGAGGTTAACATACTCCCATTTCTAAAAAATGGGGACCCTTGTGTTAAATTTGTGCAAATTTGTAATTTAATGTTGAAATTCACTTCATCAATGTATTATTAACATGATTGCACATTTTTGTATTTTAAGCTCATCCACACCATGTCCTAGCTAGTATATCAATTCATAGTTCTACTTTAGATTTACCTAATATTGTTAATCTTTGATCTTCATGTTTTTAGTTTCAAGTTTAATGGAACCCTAATGAATAAATGTGTTGGGATTTTACTAGCCTTCAACCTATGTAAATCCAAGTTAAATCCATGCCCAAGATTCTTGAAACCCTCATTTAAAAATCCTAGCTTAGACCATTTGATTTAAATTTAAACTTGGTTGGATCAAAATTGGTAGGAGCACTTTTAAAATGCTAAGGGCTTAAGATTAATTTTTACACTAAGGCTTCATTGTATTTTTCAACACAACCAAACCTTAGCCTAAAAATTATAAGATTTGTCCCCTTTATGGATTGGGACCCTTTGTTTCCCTTCATTTTAATATGGTCTAAATGTTTACAGGGTCCTTTTATTATGTTCTTATCTTGGTCTGACCTTTATTATTACCATGGTCCCTTTTGTTACAACCTAGACTAATGTCTTAGTCCTAAGGCCATGTTCATGTTTATTAATGTAAATGGGACTTTAGTCTTAAGAATTTAACCTAGATTTTATATTCCTTGATCCCTAACCTAAATTATGTGCTTCTCTGGAGGATCGGCATCCCATATCTACTCGTATAATATCAATCAAATGGATCAAGGTAGACCTAATGAATCAAAGACTTTGATCCATATAACCAATATCACTCAATCATGTATATCATAATCAATGTCTTGTATTTGCTCATACAAAATTGACCCAACATAGAAAACATAGTGTTGAAATGCCAAATACTAATCATGGCTATCAACTTAGGTCATGATTGATGGTTTGCATTTACTCAGGATATATGATCAGATGAAGTGTATTGAATCAAAGTTTCTATGGAACTTACTATTAATAGGACTTAAATTTTAAGTTATCACACCCATCAAATTTTAGTCCATATGATTAATTATGTGAGCTTAAAATTGATGTTCTTGTGACCATCAATTGATGTGTGAGAGGCCATCATTGACATCTATGAGATCATCAAATTTTAGCCCCTATGAATAATTACATGAGCTTAAATTTTAATGTTCTCATGATCATCAATTAATGTTTTCAAGGTCATCATTGATGTCCATGAGACCATCAAATTTTATCTCAAGAACCAATCTTACTTGGAAAAATGACCATGTTTTTATTTATATTGTAGGATCAATAGAGTCTTATTTAAAGAATAAGCATGCTTAGGGTTATACAATTTAGTGTTAAATTGGCCTTTCATTTATCCTTTAGTCCATCATAGACCAAGTTCAAATTTTCATGGGATCAATTATAAACACCATAAACATATCTCAAATTTTATCCCAAAGTGTGGTCATGTTTCTAAACATTTGACTAAACTTTGGTCTAAAATATCATGCTTGGTCCCCATAAGTCCCATGATCTTATTTGGATATATTATATAAACTTAACCTAATAAAAATAAGGTCTTTTTATTAAAAAATTTAGAACTTTTCACCCTAAAGTTTTATTATATTTATTAATATGATAAAACCTTAGGTTAAAAAAGTGTTTTACTCAGTCCTTTCATTATTAAAGGTCCAATTTTATCATGATCTAGACTTAGCTTAAATAATTTAGCCTAAATTTTATATCATGTTTATTAACATGATATAAACCATAGTCTAAAGTATTTATCCTAAGTTATTATATGTCCTTATGCTAACTTAAATAGTGTGTACCTTAGTAGGATCTATGGCTCATGTGAAATCAAATGAACATAATCAAATGGAATGAGACATATATGGACTATTAAATAGAACCTTTGAGGACCCATGGGATAGTCATGTGGAGAAATTTCACCAATTTATTGAGTTGATAAGGTGTAAAACTTAGGAAGCCCCATGGGACTGTCAAGTGGCATGATCACGAGGCCTAGTCTAAATAATGACCAATGGCATGTAACTCACAAGATCAAGATCAATAGCTCACATTGATTTGTGCAAGATAATATAACAAAGTGAGACCAAGCAAGATTTTCAAAGGGAAATGGTCAGCTTCTGAACAATAATGAACAAACTATTGTGAAAGTGCCAACTAGATGCCACTTAAGCAAAAAATGACAAAACCAAAGATTTTATGGGCATGAAAAAGCAAAGGTATAAAGGTAGAAGTCCAAATCAAATACAAGGCACCACATTCACTTAAGTCCAAAAATCATCACCATTAAAGCCTAGAAAAGACTTGTAGAGAAGCCTTAGCATCCACAAATCCTTAATTTGATCCTAAATTAGCCATTATCAAACCAGAGAGAGCTAAATTGTCATCTGAGTAGGTGTAAATTAATCTAGAGGAAATGTGTAGACCACTATTGAGCATGTTTTAAATCTTGTAGTCATGGCATCACAAAAGTAACATAGGGAGGACATAAATCTCTACTCAACCATAGATTCAAAAGGAAAGGTCTTTAAGGACACAGTATTTGATGTTGTAGCTTTGAACACTAGAGATAATAATTGGTCCAAGCTCTTTGGATAATTAAATAATTACATCACATAATAAATGAAGATGAGAAAATTTCATCCTTTAAGACAAGGTATTATGACTTGGTTACAGCACAGATGGTGAGCCTTCACCACGTAGTAGCAAAACCAGAGGCACTTCACTATATAGATGTTTTCCTCAATATTTTTAAAGAATGTAAATTTGAAAAGGGTATGTTGATCAATGAATGTACTCAAAAAATCCTTACCTATATGTCTCCCATTGCTTTGAAAACCTATTATAAGTTAGCCAATCCCCAAGTAAATATATCCACACTTAATGAATGGGATAATAAAAATGACCCTCAAAGACATCTTGGTCCCATGGTTGTGTTCTATAAACCATGTGATTTTTTACCTTAGTGGAAACATTCCCATCAACCAATTATAACCTAAAATTATGATGATAATGACCTTGATGAATAGGCTATGTGAAAACCCCACTGCCACCTATGTTGACAGCATGTGGGTAACCTTGGTATACTTTATGATTGATAAAGAGATCACCCCTCCCATTTTTGAGGTCATCAACTCATGTTTATGTAGGTAGATCTTCATATTTATAAAAGGGTCTAGGAAAAAACTATACATGATGTCTTATCTCATGGATGCCTTGCTTGCCACAATAGGGGATGGTCACCTACAAAGACATAAATAGTGTCGCAGTTCTATTCAAAATTGTTTATCTTCAAGTCTAGAGATCATATTTAGTTTATCTATGATTGAATCTATCCTACAGTGTACTCCACTTAGAGTGCCAGTCCATATTCTAAATAAATTGATTGAATAGGAAGTTGTATTTCAAATATGCAATGGTATAGATGGGCTTTGTAGAAGTAAAAGAAAGGGACTACTACATCTTCCACCCTTGGTTATTGGTAGACCCATCTTCTAACATTGGGATAACATTGAATATGTTGCTAGACATAGATCCTCTTTCAAGTTACAACATGATGAACTGAGAGTGGGACCCCAATGATAAAGTTGAGAAACATTTGAAGGATAAATAAATAAATTTGACCTATGAACATTGACCAAGACTCTATGACTCAATATACACCAAGGATGCATCCTTCATAATAATATTAGATAGGTTAAACAAGTGTGGCATCAATCTAGAAGCTAAATTGATGAGGGATTAGAAAGGAAGTGATGACATTTAGAAACTTGGTCTGAGGAAATACCACTTGCTAGGAGGTCAATCCTCTCAACCTCCTCCCATGCAGCCACAATCACAAGTGAAAGTCCTAAATCTTAGATCTCAAACTGGACAAAGTCCTATAGAAAAGAGACCTGGGGAGGGAACATCATCTTCAGCCCATCCCAATGAAATAGGATCTCTAATTAAGTACATTTATGTGGTTGCATTGGACCTGAGTGAGATAGTGGAAGATGCATTGTAAATGTTGTCCACTTTTTATCAATCTGATGAATAATAAATGTAAATAGAAGAACCTCAGCCCCAAGTTGAGGAGGCAACAATAGAAAAGGGTAAGGAATTATCCTTGAGCCTATATTTAGTTGTTCTCCCACAAAAGAGAAAGGCTAAACTTGCATTGGTTTCAGTAGGAACAAAGAGACCCAAACTGACCTTCACTCACCCTTTGAGTGACATTAATGTAATTAGTGAATAAAATGTGCTACAAGGACCAACCATCCCTAAAATGGTTCATCTATGGTAAGCTACAAAACATTCTTACTCTACAACACTCTTGGGCCCTGACCAAGCTAGTAAACATAATTGTCCATGATGAGCTCAAACCATGGATAATTACCTTGAAAAATGAGGATAAAGAAAGAAAGATGGCTATCCTTGGGGAGTCAAGTGAAACTTAGATGACTACTCTTGGGGAGTTAAGTGGTACCCAAATAAAGACTCCAAATCCTCCTAAAATAAGTCAATCATTAGTTGGAGTCTAATTTAATCTAGAAACTACAAGTTTGGAGAGGGTGATTGAGAAGAGAGACATGGTTGTTGGAACCATTTATTGTTTTAAGTCTAGTAGGAGGTTATATTCTAGGTGAATACCCCATATTTGAATAAGATATACTTGGATCATCATAATCTCAATCAACCCAACTGTAAACTAGTATCAAGGGTATGAAACAACAAATAGAGAACATGAAGAAGCAAAAGGAAAATCTAGAGAGGTAGGCTATTTTATTTGTCCCAGATACTATGATTGAAATGTTTGAGGCATCCTTTTATGACATGTTCAATTCTCTAAAGATAACAAAGGAAAGACAAGGTATATTAGGCTAGCAAGATAGAGTAGCTAGGGGTTTAATTACCCAATGATAGAGTTTAAAAGATAATATGAAGGATTTAATTAGCATCTTGATAGGGAATAAAATCCCAAGTTTTAAGACCATCAACCTAGCCCATCTTAATACAATCATTGGTGTGATTGTAGATAAATTCAAGGATTGATCATGTGGTCCAAGATCATGGAAAGACTCCTTAGGGATGATAAAGAGTTACTTGATAGGATAGAATAGTTCCTAAAGACCATGATTACTAATCCTATAACACTCAACTCCATGGGAATCATTATAGATAATGAATTCAAGTATATGACCACTTTGGTCATGCAAGAGTTAAAGAGCAAGAGTCAAGGTAGGTCTAGGAATGACAATAGTGGGATCATGGATATGATCCTAATGGTAGAGGAAAATATTTTTGAGGTGAGGAGTATCAAATAAGCCTTTGAGAGAAATAGCAAGGACCTTGAAGACTTAACTGAGCAAGAGGATGAACTCTTCCTTGAACCTATAATTAATTTGAGACTCATTGATGATCAACATAAAATTTTAGTAAGGCTACTTCAACAAAACTAAGGAACTTCATCAGCATAGGGTCCACCAATCAGTTAAGAATATTCTCTTTTAATGAAGTATTATAAATTTTGAAAATGGGATATTATTTTCTAAAGGCATGTGCATTTTTTAGCACATTTACCTATAGGTCAATTTATTTTGGAAAGCATAGTGTATTTTAGAAACTTTATAGAAATGATAGTTGTCTTTTACATTTGTATACTTGTAAGTTAATACAATTGATCAACATATTTCCTTGTTTCTATAAAAAGAGTATTGTTTATTGTAAAGGAGAGGGAGTTTTAAGCCAAAAACTTGTATACTTTGAGATATCGATGAAATTAAGGAATCTTGAAAAGATTGTTTGAATTTGTTTGTATCATTTTCTATATGGTTTCTCTCTCAATTGTTTATTCTAAATCTTAGATTTGAATAGTTATTTTAAATTCTTGACATGTACCTTTTGAATTCAAAATTATTAACTTGTGCATATGCTAGGTTAATTGAAGGTTCCTTAGTTTACTTAATTTAATTTTCTCTACATTTTTAGATGTGCATCAACTATCTGCTTAAAGGAGCAAATCTCTAAAGTAAATGTGGTTCTTATTTGCATAGCATATTATCTTCCTTAGAAGTTTACCTAATATATGTTATGATTTGATCTTAAGCTAATTTAATTCATATATTGGTTTTAAGTGCATGCCTGGGAAACACTTGAACTTTGACATGATCTCCAAGATTAAGATCAACAACACTTTTCTTCTCTACATTACCTTGCCTTTTTACTTATTTTTTAACCAAATCACTTTAGCATAATTTACACTATAAATATTCGCATAGATTAATGTTTAGATTTGAATTTGATCACATTTAAATGATACTAGCACAAATTATTTCACTTTGAAAAGATAGGACCAAGGTGGCTCCCGACCACCAAATTTTATAAATATTATGGAATAGTTTGCTTGCTCTACCACTATTTCACCACAAATAACCAAATTACCACAAGCTAAAACTCATGCTCTAAATTATTCAAATTATAAAATGAGAAGTGTTCTTAAACACTAATAACACCTGTGATACACTTAGAGGCATCAACATTGAGATCTCTATTGGTTATAGAAGGAGGGCCCTTCTCTATAGATTTGTAATATCTTTGCTAGCTTTTAAAAATTATGTTTAAAGCTCACATTAATCTTTGCAAATTTATGTTTCTTCTAGCATAATTGTGTAAAATTTGGTGATCTTCATGGTTTTAGACTAGTCTTTGTGCTCATTCAGACAAAGATTGATATTCTTTGAGAACATATGTTATATTTTGGTAAAGATAGCTTTAGAATTGTGAATTAAATAGGTTTGAGGTTAGTAATAGCTATTTTTATTAAATATTCATGAAAAAATTGCAAGTTTGAGTTAATCTAAACTTAAACATGCAAATATCATTCATACTTACGTATTTGGACACTTCTTTGGGCTAATTTAGTTAAAGATTGTTGTCTTTCAATTTTATTTACATAAATATTTACAAAATTTACTTAATGTGCAAGTCTAATCATTGTTATTTGTAAAGATTGATTTGACATATCATATTTAAAATAAGATTCAAAATTCTCAAGATGAATCTACCACAAATCACAAAAAGGTCATGTTTAGAGACTAGGGAACCTCTACTCAAGCTAGAAGTCTATAGAAGAGCTAGGTGGGATAAAGGTAAGTGCAGGGTTTTGAAGTCTTTGCCAACTTCACCAATTTAGGGTTTTCATGCATTTAACCCTAATCAAGATATGTCTTAGTTGGGTGGCTCTCCCATAAATGTACTAGGTTTATTACATGACCTTCCCCATAACCTTAAGGAACATTTTCTAACATTTAGTCTTATTAGTATTGTAATTTCAGAGGAACATATTAATCCATTCAAAGTTGCATTAATATTTCTAGATGTAGTCCATGAGGATGTAGCATGTTAAAGAGGGATATTAGACCTATGAATAATATAGCATTAATCTATTCTAAACTAGTGATCATCAATGATCAGATGCAACCCAAAGGTCAGTTGGCTTACTCTATTCCCAATGCCATCCCACATATGCCCACCTTGAATATCTTTTCTAATAATAATAAGAATATGCCAGCTCTAAATTAGATCCCAACTTTGAACCAATTACACTTAAATCATGGTACTCCTAATTAGAACTTTGGATGTTTGAACCATACTACAATTAGATTTAATCTAAATGATCAAAAAGATTTGGTACCACCCAATGGTGCTAAAAATAATCAAGTTCATAATTTAGAAAAACCTAAGAGTGATAATGAATCTATCTTAAAGATGGTCCAAAAGCTTAGCACTTATTTCCTTCAATGTTAAAAGTAATTTAGCCATATAGGAGAAAGCTCAGGTAAGAACTTATCATTTCAAATATTCAACTGACCCAATAATAGATTCTATAATGACAGTTTTCACAACAATAAGAAAAATGAATCATCTACTGATAAGAAGACCATGAACATTAATCTTATTAATGTTGCATTAACTGATTACTATAGAGTTCATTATACTATTAAGCATGGTGAGATAGACTACATTGAATTTTGCAAATCCTTTGAAGCCTTTAAAGAAGAATTGGATACATTTGAAGTGGTTCCTAACAAAAATAATGGTGTAGGAACATCAGGATCTAAATATGTTGACCAGGCCTTCATGGTGGAGATGTTTGACTTCCCTTTCTAAGAATATAATGAACTTGATGATATTCCTAAAGAATTCCATGCTTTTTAGAAGTTCCTAAAGAAGACCTACCATCTAAGTAATAGAGATAGAAGCAGCCCCTAACTACTTCACATTCTCCAAATAACTTTGACACTCCTCTAGATACTACCTTAGATAATAAACTAGAACCTCCAAAGGGAAGTATTTATAAACAAAGTACTGATGCATTTATTTCTTCAAATAAAATTGGGTATAATATTGTAGAAGACATGAAGAAAATAAAGGCTAACATCATGTTTCATTAATTGACACAAATCATTAAACAAAGGGACCTATTGCTGAAGTCCTTGTCCAAAAAACCTAGCAAGCCATCCAAGACTGACAACACCAATGTTGTTATGTACAAAGCTAAGACAAAATCCCCACCTTTTTTGCTTATTGTCAAAATATTTGGTAATAATTTACATAACTATTTGTTATATTTTTGTACATCCACAAACATCATGCTAGCAGGTATTTGTAAACAACTTGGCTTGACCCCTATTAAATCTAACAAATGTGTTTCTTAGTTAGACAAGTCTAGATTCAAATTAATTGGGGATTTATTAAATTTTCATATGCAACTTGACTCTAAGCCAAAGTCCAATAATTTATTGATATCTAGGTGGTAGATATTCCTAATTCTTATAGATTACTATTAAGTAGGGAATGGATAAAGGCCCTAAATGGATATATGTCCACTAACTATTCTCATTTGTGGCTTATATGGAAAGGAGTCCCAAATCATATTAGAGTGGAAAAAGAACCTTAGATGAAGCACATGATCATAGAATACAATGCTATAAATGAAAAGGTGAACATAGTTTACTCTAATTTGGGATTTTTCACTCTTGAAACTACTAAGGTTTATGAGTCTAAAATTTCTCATATTATTCTTGGATTATAAGGGCTACATTTTGATGGAGCTAGATGTAAGTCTAGGTTTAGAGTAGGAGTTGTCCTAACCAATCCTATTTGTAAGGAATATCATGCTTCCTATAGACTCCAATTTCTATGCACCAATAATTTTTGTAGAATATGAAGCATTGATCTTAGGTTTATAAGTCACCATTAAGTACAAAGTCAAAGAAATATTGATTCATGATGACTCAAAACTAGTAGTCAATCAGGTGAGGAGTATGTACCAGTGTAAATTATCATATCTCAATAGATATAAGTTTAAAATATGGGAATTTTTGGAGTCTTTTGATGCATTTAACATTATTTCCCTTTCTAGGGAGGAGAACAAGGTTACTGATGATCTTACCTTAATTATAGCCAATCTTATGCCAAACCATGACTCTCAAAACTTTATAATTGAGTTGGTTCCATGCCCTTCAGTCCTATATAATGTAAACCATATGAATTTTTTTAATGATGACCAATAAATCCTAGATTTCATGACCAACTCAGGAGTATTTGAGGCTCATGTCATATATGAGGCCAATGAGAATACCCTTAAAGAGGATGGAAATTTTGGTAACAAAGTCATTCAGCTAAATGACAAAAAAATTCCAAAAAGCATGATTGCCTTATAGAGGTTATTGGATTAGGATAAGCTAGCTGAGAGCACTAAGATTCCCAAAGTGAGTGGGAAGGATTACAAGGTAGTTGATCTTGGACCTCAAGATCAACCTTAATGATTTAATATTGGAACATTTACAAGCATTAAAGAAAAATAATAAAAGACTTGATAATAAACTATAAGGACATAATAGCATGGTCCTATGATGAGTTGAATTTTTTTGACCTAAAAGTCATCAGTCATACCATACCTTTGAAGAAAGACTACAAACCTTTCAAAAAAAAGTAGAGGCCTGTCAACCCTACTTTAGAGCCTACAATTTTCAAAGAAGTCAAAAAGTTGTTAGATGCCAAGATTGTATTTCCCATTAGGCACTCTACTTGGGTCACCAATTTAGTCTCAATTAGGAAAAAGAATCGTGAAATAAGATCATGTATTGATTTTAGGAATCTAAATAAGTCATTTGAAAAAGATAACTACCCTTTGCCTTCTCTAGATCAAGTTATACAAAGCATTTATAGTTATGCTATGATGTCCTTTCTTGATGTATTTTTAGGGTATAACCAATTATTGGTGAAATATGAAGATAAGATAAAGACTACTACCAATTGGGCCATGTTTACATACAACAGGATGCCATTCAGGATAATCAACATAGGAGCAACATTCTAAAGGGCCATAGATCATGCTTTCCAAGGTCTGGTAGGTATGTTTATTATTATATACATGGATGATCTAACTGCATTTTCTAAAAATAAGGAGGACCACATCATGCATTTATAGTAGGTATTTGAAAGATGTAGAAGATATGGGATTTCCCTGAACTTAAATAAGAGTATATTTTTACTGAGGGAAAGTTGTTAGGCCGTGTCATTACTAAGGAAGGAATCTCTATATATCCTAAAAGAGTAGAAGCTATATCAAAAATAGAGCTTCCTAATACTATGAAAGAACTAAAATCATTCTTTTGCAAAATTAACTTTGTAAGGAAGTTTATTTTTGGTTTTACAAAAATTATCAAACCATTAAATGCCATGATAAAAAGGATGCCAAAATCACTTGGAATGGGGAAACCAAGAATGCCTTTAAGGACATCAAGGTGATAATTGGTCAAGCTCTAGCTTGATAAGTTTAGATTTATCCAAGGATTTTTACCTTTACTCATTTGCTTCTAACCATACTATTGTTATAGTTTTAACTCAAAAAGTTGATGGATGTGATCATATAATTGCTTTATGAGCACAAATTTCAAGAATGTTGAGTTAAATTATTCTTTGATTGATAAACAAGCATGTGTATTAGTGAAAGTAGTAAATAAATTTAGGTACTACATTCTTAGAAATAAGGTATATGCCATCTTAGCAAACCCTACCACCAAGCTCATGCTAAGTCAAAATGAGTTAGGATAAAGAAGAGGTAAGTAGATATTAGTGCTACAGTAATATGACATTGAACTAAAGACTATAAAATTGGTAAGATGCCAAGGTTTAATTCAAATGATTTCCAATCCTAACCCTAAGTTAAGTGTCATGTAAGTTGGTCAGCAAAACTTTCAGACTAATGACTGGAATGATCCTATCATTCATTTGTTGATTAATGGCACTTGTCCTATAAGACTAACTAGATAACATAAGAGAGATCTAAGACTTAAATTATCCCTTTAGTTGATCAAGAATGTAGTGCTATATAGGAAGAGCTTTGAAAATGTCTACCTAATATGTGTTTCAAAATAAGAAGCTTCTGAGATAATGAGCAATAATCATGAGAATCTAGGAAGTGAGCATCCATCTATAAAAACCACAGCTCACAAAATCCTTAGAGTTTTATTATTGGCCCATAATCTTCAAAGATGCACATAAGCATGTAATTCAATACCATTCATACCAAATATTTAGCACAAAGGAGCCCAAAGTAGCCATGCCACAACAACTAGTGATGATTGACAAACCATTCACCCAATGGGGACTAGATTTTATGGGGGTGATCAACCCTAATTCATTATAAGGTCACAAGTATGTTTTGATAACTACTAACTATTGCACCAAGTGGATTGATGTAGTGGCCACTAAGCAATGTATAACTAAATAAGTGATCACCTTTTTAGAAGGAAACATAAGCACCAGATTTAGGACTCCAATCTTCCTAGTATGTGATAGTGGATCTACTTTCACATCCATTGAAATTATCGAATGGTATATGATAACAATATTATTCTCAAGTTCTCATCCAATCATTACCCTCAAGGTAATGGAGTATTTGAATCAACCAATAATAATTTGATGAAAGCAATAAAGAAGTCTACTATAGACAAACCTAGAATGTGGCTCAAGCTTCTCAAATATTCCCTTTGGGTAGATAAAACAAAAATCAAGTAGGATCTCAAGGCATCACCTTTCTTGTTGGTGTATGGCCAAGATCCCATATTCCAAATTGCACTCAAGCTACCAATATAGTGGTTCATGCAAGAGTACATAGACAATGATCATGAATTGGAAAATTCAAACTCGATGAACATTGATCAAATGGAAGAAACTAGAGAAGAGGCTTTTACTAATTTTAGTAGGCACCAAACCATATGAAAAGGTGGTTTGACAAATGATCAAAGATAAATGTGTTTAGACAAGGAGACTTAGTTCTTATTTGGTACAAGGCATTTGAACCTAATGGTAAACATGGGATGTTCACACCTCTATGGATAGGACCCTTTTAGATTGCTTGGACACTTGGAGACAACACCATAAAATTGAAAGACCTACAAGGACCTAAATTCACTTTTCCCACCAATGGGTAGTACCTTAAGCATTATTTTTTTATTTCTCTCCCTAGGCTCTTCATATAGTAAACTGTAAGAATAGTTAGAGCTAGAGTAGGTAGGCTAAGTTTGTTTCTTTTTGTTCTATCCTTCTTATCCCTTGTTTGTGCATATATTTGTGTATATTTGTTTGATTTTTTTGTGCTTTCTACTTTTTTGTTTTTGTTTTATGTTTTTGCTTTGTTCCTTGCTTCCAATAAATCCTTTTGGACAACCCTTAGCTTAAATTCCATCAAGCTTAAGAACTCCATAGTGTATAAATATAGGTATGAATCTCAAGCATTTATTGATCATGGGTTTGAAATGTAATCGTAAGCTATAGTTTAAAGAAACTAGTAAAGACTAGTAGATGGGTCAAATATTCTATGAGAATTTAAACATTATTATGATCTAAATTTGGTTTCAAGAATAATTATACATTTGGGATGAAAGCTTAAATTATTAAGGCACAATCATGTTTATACTTAACAAATATCCTTACCTGGGATAAAGTTGCATCTATAGGTGATTGTTTGAGGATCAAACATTTGACCAAATCCCTAAACCTTGCTAACTTGGTTCCTAACCATTGTTAGAAATCCTGAAAGATCTAAAATATATAAAAAATAAGAAATTATTACAAAATCAAAAGTTTTCCAAGAAAAGGTGATTCTAGTAATATCCATTGGGGCTATGGACACCGGGTTGGCAGTGGAGCAAGGCCTTTAGTGGATCCAAAGGTATATCTATCAAGGATATGGATGCCTAGATAGAAGAAGAGAAATGTCCAAGCCCTCCCTAAGATAAATCATGTTTCTTAATGAATATTCAAACATGTTGTAAGTCAATGTTAATGGTTGAAGACATGAAACCTAGAAGTTGTCTCTTGAATCCCATGGTAAATAGTAAGTAGAATCAAAGCACACACACAACATGGATAGGTTTTGATGTTTTATCCTAATTTTTTAGATGTAATTTTTGTATTAACTATGAATTTATCTTTATAATGACGTGGATCAAGAAGAAAAAGTAATCTAGTTATTTATCTGAACCAGAGTCTCTGAATTCTAACATATTGTTATGTTTCCCCTAAAAGTCACCATTTATTGAGATCAACATACCCCCATTTCTAAATAATGGGTACCCTTGTGTTAAATTTATGAAATTTTTTTACTTTAAAGTTTAAATTCACTTGATCAATGTATTATTAACATGATTTCACATTTTTGTATTTGAATCTCATCCATATCATGTCCTAGTCAGTTTATCTTTTCATAGTTCTACTTCAGCTTTACCTAATATTACCAACCTTTGATCTTCATGTTTTTAGTTATAATTTTAATGAAAACCTCATTTAATAAACCAATTAGGATTTTACTAGCCTTTGGCCTATGGAAATCCAAGTGAAATCTATGCCCAAGCTTCTTCAAACCTTCATTCAGAAACCCTAGCTTAGACCCTTTGATTTAAATTCAAAATTGGTGGAAGCAAAATTGGTGGGAGCACTTTCAAAATGATAACGACTTAAGATTATTTTTTACACTAAAGCTTCACCATGTTTTTCAACATGACCAAACCTTAGCCTAAAAATTATAAGCTTAGTCCCCTTTATGGCCCGAGTCCCTTTGTTTCCTTTTATTTTCATATAGTCTAAATGTTTGTTAGGTCTTTTTATTATGTTCTTAGCTTGGTTTGACCTTTATTATTACCATGGTCCCTCTTGTTATAACTTAGACTAATATCTTAGTCTTAAGTCCTTGTTCATGTTTATTAATGTAAATAAGACCTTAATCATAAGACATTAACCTAAATCTTATATACCCTAAGCCCTAACTTAATAGTGTGCTTATCTATAGGATCGATGGCATATGATTGCTCATACAACATCAATCAATAGGTGGACCTGATGAATCAAATAATTTGATCCATGGAGCTAATCTCACTTGATCATATGGATCATAATCAATCACTTATGGTTGATCATACAAATTTGATCCAATGGAGTGAACATAGTGTTAAAATGCTAAAACCCAATCACAACTATCTACTCAAATTATGATCAAAAGTTCATGTTTACTCATGAGATATGATTGGATGATGCATATTGAATCAAATTTTCTATGGGACTTATTATTTATGGGACTTAAATTTGACATTTTCATACCAATTAATTGATGTCTACAAGGCCATCATTGATGTCCACAAGGCCATCAAATTTTAGTCCCTATAGTTAATTATGTGAGCATAAAATTAGCATTCTTGAGACTATCAATTGACATCCATGAGGCCATCATTGACGTCTATGAGACCATCAAATTTTATCCCTTATGAATAATTATATGAGCTTATATTTGACTTTCTCATGATCATCAATTGATGTCTACAAGGTTGTCATTGATGTCCATAAGACCATCAAATTTTATCTCAAGAACCAATCTTGCTTGGAAAATGACCATGTTTTTATTTGTGTTACAGGTTCAATAGAGTCTCATTTAATAGTAAACATGTTTAGGGTTATACAATTTAGTTTTAAATTGGCCTTTAATTTAGCCTTTAGCCCATCATAAACCAAGTTCAAATTTGCATGGGATCAATTATAAACACCATGAACATAGCTCAAATTTTATCCCAAAGTGTGGTCATGTTTCTAAACATTTGACTAAACTTTAGTCTAAAATATCATGTTCAATCCCCATAAGTCCCATGATCTTATTCGGATATATTCTATAAAATAAACCTAACAAATACAAGGTCCTATTATTTAAAAAGTTAGAACTTTTCACCTTAAATTTTTATTATATTTAATAATATGATAAAACCTTGGGTTAAAAAATTGTTTTACTTGGTCCTTTCATTATTAAAGGTCCCCTTTTATCATGATCTAGACTTAGTTTAAATAATTTAACCTAAATTCTATATCATGTTTATTAACATGATATAAACCATAGTCTAAAGTCTTTATCTTAAGTTCTTATATGTCTTGATGTTAACTTAAACATATTTCATCTTTACAAGATCTATGACTCACATGAGATTAGAGGAACATAATCAAAGAGAGTGAGACCTCTATGGACTATTCAATGGAACCGCTAAGGACATGTGGGATCACCACATTGTATACGCATGACAATTGATGTAGTTGATAAGGTGCAAATCTCATGAAGCCCCATGGGACTTCCAAGTGGCATAACCATGGGGCCTAGTCCAAATAATGACCAATGGCATATAACTCAGGATCAATTTCAATGGCTTGCATTGATCAGTGCAAGATAATCCAATGAAGTGAGACCAAGTAGGATTTTCAAAGGGTAATGGTTAATTTTTGAACAATAATGAACAAAGTGCCACAAAAGTTCCAACTAGACACCACCTAAGTAGAAAATGAAAAAACCAAAGATTTTATGGGCATGAAAAAGTAAAGGTATAAAGGCAAAAGTCCAAATCAAATACAAGGAACCAAATTCACATAAGTCCAAAAATTGTCACCATTAAATCCCAAAAAAGACTTGTAGATAATCCCTAACATCCACAAAGCCCTAATTTAATCCCAAATTGGCCATTATCAAATTAGAGATAGCTCAATTATCCTCAAAGTAGTTGTAGATTAATCTAGAGGAAATTTATAGACCATAAGTGAGCATTTTTTAAAGCTCATAGTCATGGTCACACAAAAGCAACATAGGGATGACATAGAGCTCTACTTAACCATAGATTCAAAAGGAAGGGTCTTTAAGGACATAGTATTTGATGTTATGGAGTTGAACACTAGAGATAAAAATTGGTCCAAGCTCTTTTGGATAATTAAATAATTATAACCCATAATAAAGGAGGATGATAATATTATATCCTTTAAGACAAGGTATTATGACTTGGTTGCAACACAAATAGTGAACCTTCATCACACAATAGAAAAACTATAGGTACTTCACTATATAGATGCCCTCCTCCCTATTTTTAAAGAATGTAAAATTAAAAAGGGTATGATGATCAATGGACATACTCAAAAATGCCTTGCCTATGTGTCACCCATTACTTTTGAAAGATATTATAAGTTACCCAATCCCTGAGTAAATATAACCACACTTAATGAATGGGATAATAAAAATAACCTCAAATCCATCTTGGTCCCATGGTTGTATTCTAGAAACCATGTGATTTATGACCTTAGTGGAAATACTCCCATTAGCCAATTCTGGCCTAAAATTAGGATGATAATGACCTTGATGAATAGGTTGTGTCGAAATCCCACTACCACCTATGTTTATATCATGTGGTTACCCTTGGTATACTTTATGATTTAGAAGGAGCTTACCCCTCCCATTGATGAGGTTATCATCTCATGTTTATGTAGGCATATCTTCATAGTCGGGAAAGGGTCTAGGAAAAATTTCTACATGATGTCTTATCTCTTGATGACCTGCTTGCCACAATTGAGATCCATAAATTTAGGGGATGGTCACCTAAAAAGACATAGATAGTGTCCCGATTCTATTCAAAGTTGCATATATTCAAGTATAAAGACCATATTCAGTTTATCTCCAATTGCATCTATCCTACCTTATATGAGGCTATAATAGGAAACCCAATTTCAAGAGTTAGCCCATTGACAAAGAAGTCCATTGAGTCCATTATGGACATTTGGTTTTATTTAAACTACACAATCATCAAAATTGAGAAAAAATAGTGCACTCCACTTCGACTACCAGTCCATGTTCCAAACAAATTAGCTAAACAAGAAGTTGCATTTCATATATGTAATGGTATAGATGGGCTTTATAGAAGCAAAAGGAAGGGATTTTTGCATCCTCCACCATTTTATATTAGTAGAAATATCTTTTAGCATTGGGATAACATTGAAGATTATTCTAGACATAGAGCCTCTTTCAAGTTTCAATATGATGAACTAAGAGAGTGGGACCCCAATGACAGAGTTAGGAAAAATTTGAAGGCCAAATAAATAAATTTGAACTATGAATATTGGCTAGGATTCTATGACTCAATATACATCAAGGTTACATCATTCATAATAGTATTGGATATGTTTAATAAATATGGAATCAATATAAATTTTAGATTGATGAGGGACTAGAAAGGAAGTGATGACATTTGGCAACTTGGTCTAAGGTAAAACCACTTGTTAGGAGGTCAATCCTCTAAACCTCCTCCCATGTAATGAAAATCACAAGTGGAAATCCCAAAGCTTGGAGTAAAAACTAAATAAAGGCCTCAAAAAATGAGACTTAGGGAGAGGACATCATCTTTAACCCATCCTAATGAACCAAAATCTCCAATTGAGTACATTGATGTGGTGACATTGGACCCAGGTAAGATAGTGGAAGATCCATTGAAGATGTTATCCACTACTTATTAGTTTGATGAAGAAGAAATGTAAATGAAAGAACCTCAACCCTAATTTGACGAGGTAGGGATAGAAAAGGGGAAGGAATTATCCTTGATCCTAGTTCCAATTATCCCCCCACAAAATAGAAAGGTTGAACTTTCATTGGTTCTAATAGGAATAAAGAGACCCAAACTAACCTTCACTCACATTTTGAGTGAGGTCAATTTATTTAGTGAATAAAATGTGCTACAAGAACCAACCATCCCTAAATGGTTCATCTATGGTAAGCTGTAAAAGTCTCCTACTCTACAACACTCTTGGGCCTTAACCAAGACAGTAAACATAACTATCCATGATGATCTCAAACCATGGATAATTAACTTGTAAAAGGATGAGAAAGAAAGAAATATGGCTTCCCTTAGGGAGTTAAGTGGCACTTAGATGAATGATCCTAGGGAGTTGTCACCCAAATTCAAACTTTAGAGCCTCCCCAAATAACTCAATCATTAGTTGGAATTTAATTCAATCTATAAAATATAGGTTTGGAGAGGGTAATTAAAAAGAGAGCCATGGTTGTTGATGAAGAATTCATCTTTCAGAAGGTGGAACCATTTATTGGTTCAACTCTAGTAGGAGATCAGAGGCTAGGTGAATACACCATATTTGAATAATATGTACTTGGATTAGCCCGATCTCAATCATCCTAACTGAAAATTGGCATCAAGGGCATGAAACAAAAAATAGAGAACCTGAAGTATAAGGAAAATCTAGAGAGGTAGGTTGTTTTATCTATCCCAAATATTATGATTGAAATGTTTGAGGCATATTTTTATGACATGTTCAATTCTGTAAAGATAACAAAGTAAATACAAGGTATATTAGGCCAGCAAGATGCAGTAGTTAGGGATTTAATTACTCAATGGCAGATTTCAAAAGATAAGATGAAGGATTTAATTAACATCTTAACAAGGGATAAAATCCTAGGTTCCAAGACCATCAGCCTAGCCCATCTCAACATAGTCATAGGGTTGATTACATATAAATTTCAAGTATTGAGCATATGGTTCAAGAGCTTGGAAAGACTCCTTGGGGATGATAAAGAGTTATTGGCTAGGATAGAATAGTTATTCAAGACCATGATTGCTAATCCTACAAAACTTAGCTCCATGGGCATCATTACAGATGATGGATTCAAGCATAGGACCATTTTTTAATGCAATAGGTAAAGAGAAAAAGCTATGGTAGGTTTAGGAATGGCAATAGTAGGATCATGGATATCATCCTAATGACTAAATAAAATATTGTCAAGGTGAGGAGTATCAAAGAAGCCTTTAAGAGAAATAACAGGGACCTTGAAGACTTAGCTGATCAAGAGGATGAACTCTTCCTTGAACCTACAATTAATTTGAGACTCATTGATGAGAAACATCAAAAGGAAGTAAGGCTTATTTAGTATAATTAAGGAACTTCATCAGCACAGGGTCCACCAATTACTTAGTAATATTCTCTTTTATTGAAGCATTATAAATTTTGAAAATGGGATATTCTTTTGTAAAGGCATGTGCATTTTGTTAGCACATTTGCATATAGGTCAATTCATTTTGGAAGCATAGTGTTTTCTAGAAACTTTATAAAAATGACAACTATCCTTTACATTTGTACACTTGTAAGTTAATGCAACTGGCCAACATACTTCCTTATTTATATAAAAGGAGTATTATCTATTGTACAAGGGATGGAGTTTTGAGCCAAAAATTATATACTTTGAGCTATTAATGCAAGTAAGGAATTCTAAAAATATTTGTTTGCATCATTTTTTATATGGTTTCTCTCTCAATTTTTTATTCTAAATCTTAGGTTTGAATAGTTCTTTTGAATTCTTTGCATGTACTTTTTAAATGCAAAATTGTTAACTTGTGCATATGCTAGGTTAATTGAATATTCTTTAGTTTTATTCATTTCATTTACTCTACATTTGTATATGTGCATCAAATATCTACTTAAAGGAGTAAATCTCTAAATTAAATGTGGTTCTTATTTTCATTATGTCTTATCTTCCTTAGAAGTTTGCCTAATATATGTTGTGATTTGAGCTTAAGCTATTTTAATTCATATATTGGTTTTAAGTGCATGCATAGGAAACACTTGAACTTTATCATGATGTCTGAGATGAGATCAACAACACTTTTCTTCTCTGCTTTCCCCTACATTTTTACATTTTTTAACAAAATCACTTTAGCATAGTTTCCACTATAAATATTCACAGAGATTAATCTTTAGATTGGAATTTGATCACAATTCACTGATACTAGCACAAATTATTTCACTTTGTAAAGATAGGACCAAGATGGCTCCTAACCAACAAATTTTATAAATATTATGGAATAATTTGCTTATTCTACCATTATTTCATCATAGGTAACCATATTACCTCAACCCATAGCTCATGCTATAAATTCTTCAAATTCTAAAATGAGAAGTGTTCTTTAAACACTAAAAGCACCTGTGATACACTTAGAGGCATCAACACAATCTTTGTATGATCCTAAATAGATCATCATCATGTTTGAAGTGTTATGGTTAATAATGGGTAAAGTATTAACATGTGCACTATCACAATTCTACACATTTGTGGTATTTATAGAAATATATTTGTCCTATAGACATAATTATTTATGGTTTTAAGTGGGCATATTTAGAGCTCTATTGGGGAGATTGTACTTCCACTATAGATTGGACCAACACATGTGGCCACTAGATTATTAGTATTACCTAATGAAGGTACATTGGACATATTATTAGGTAGGCCATGGATACAATAGGTACAATCCATCCCATCCACCATAGACATATGACTCAAATATATACATGTTAATCAGGTGATCATAGTTGAGGGTCTTCCATATGATTATCCTTTACTTGTCTCATAAGAAGTCATGCCATAGTTACAAGTTATAGATCTAAGCATAGTTATTATCATTATAACATAGAGTTTATTTAATCCACCAATGCAGGTGAGATCTACTCCTACAATATTACTACGTAAGAATACACTCCCATGGAGACCATTATTAGAGAGACCCCTACATCAGAGATATGTTATAATTTCTAAATGGCTTCCTTTTACTCCTTTTCTTTTGAGATTAGTATTATTAAGTTATTATGATTATCATCATATGGAACCTATGCTAGCTATAACATCTTTTAATAAATGGGTCTTTAAGACCCCTTTCATTCACATGACACCATAGTCAATTTTACTAATTCCTAACACCATTTCACAGGTAGTGCCAGTTATAGATCACTCAATACATCAGGTTATAGAACCTCAATTACCTTTTCATACAACACCCATAATCATTCTTCCTTTATTTAACATAGGCCACATTGATAATGAGTCTCTCATGAGACTCATTGATTAGTATTGTTCCTCCATTTTTGTACATACTATATTTATTTCTTGCTCCTTGTATACAATTTCATTTTTAGGTTACTTGTACATAGCTTATATCCAAAAAATACAAAAATAGTATAATATG
Source organism: Torreya grandis (assembly GCA_037957365.1). Classification (NCBI taxonomy): domain Eukaryota; kingdom Viridiplantae; phylum Streptophyta; class Pinopsida; order Cupressales; family Taxaceae; genus Torreya; species Torreya grandis. Next base: position 249,439 of record JARHVA010002478.1, read on the forward strand.
TCAAAACATAAAAAAAAATGAAATATTTAATCAAAAAATACAAAATTATAGATTGTATGCATTGCCATGTTTACACTTCTTATATTTTCCAAACACCACATATGCTAGCTATCTTAGTATAGTCAAATTTTATCATACATACGTGCTTCACTTATTATTATTGAGTGCTTGTATATTATTATAGGACATAATTCCCACTACACCAATCCATATTTACTACTATATACCCACTTAGGGCATACACAGAAATACCCAAGTTTTTCATTTGGCACATTCACATATTTGGGGGCATCTTACACATACTTTTTATTGTCAGGTTACATCTTTTTGAAATCTACATCATAGAATCAGCAGTGTTATATCTTGATATTGATCATCCTAAACCTACTTAATTTTTTACCAAATACTAGTAATTTAGACTCAACATATGTACATCTTAGCTTTTATACATATTTGTATTACATGTTCATGCATAATTTCATTTCTAGCTTCCTAGTTTATACTTGATTGTGTCTCTATATTTCTTCTATTTGAGGAAATTTGAATATGTTATTTATCTATGGCTCTATGCCACTTATTTTCATTATATGTATGCTTTAGGCATGTGCCCATGTCCTTGAGTATGCTTTCTTGATTGTTTATGTGGGAATTTAAAAATATCTTTCTATGTGGCTCTAAGCAAACTTGCTTTCCATTTGTGTATGTGGATTTTAACATGTCCTTGTATGTCTTACTTTCTCAGATTTAGTGATATGTGCCCATATCCCTTATATTATAGCCCCTTGGCCTATTTTATATGCCTCATGTGTGTTTTATGTATGATTTCTTATATTTCATGGCCATGACACTTGTCTCTTGATTTTTATACACTTTATTTTTAAATTCCATGAGGGACCTCATCCATCTCCCCTTCCTAATTGGGTACCATGATGGACATTATGGCCCATCCCCCTAGGTAGATACTTAGTTATTACTAATATTTTTTGTTCATATATATTTTTATATCTATATTGATAGCCTTATGGATTCCAGACCTAACATACATCACACATTACACACTTATGCTCAAATTATTTTACATTATGATGTTATGTGTGAACATTATATTAGTTTATTATGTAGATATCATATATGCTCCAACTAATGCATATTTTATAGATCTTTTTTTTATTTTAAGGGTAGTTTTTTCATAAGTTCAACAACTCCCCTCAAAATAGGGGTATTCACAAGGGTTTGTCATAGAAATTAGGCTATCTAAATGCACTCAAAGTATAACTTTTAGTACACAAGATCATAACATAGAAATAAAATTCAAGAAAACACATTGGGAAATAATTACATAGAGATCAGTTATAGTTGCACAAAAATTATAATAGTTATACATTAGCACCTAAATTGGGACACTAGAACCACATGGTGCTACTATACAAGATATGACTCTACTATTCAGTAACCTCAATTTCACAAAATTATAGACTGGAAAGAAAATTATAGTAGGTACAATCCAAGTTTGCATATGTTTAATTATATATTACCAATTTTAGCTCATTTTAAATTAGATTAATACCATTTTGCCTAGATTGGGGGCATCATGCATGCCATGATCATTCTTGTTTTACTTTATATGCTCAAATGCATATATTATAACTCAATCTAGAATCCATATGCTTAGATATCAGATTTTGAGGCATGTGTGTGGCACATTGTTTTTATATACTCACTTATACACCAATTGATCATATGGAATGACAAACTCCATGACATTCTCTACATTATATACATCAAACACCATGTTATAGGTTACATGCCATATTCATTCCTTATCCCATCTATAGTGGTTGGCATTCCTGAGTGGCCTAGAGTTGCCTAATATGCATGAGTGGCTGCAGAGTTGACATCTCTAATTACACTTATCTAGTTACACATTTCTAGTTACATCACATAGTTTAAATTTTAGATGAATATTCTACACATAGGTAGGTAATGATGTATTCATAGTCTAATTGATTTCTTGAGATACCTATATGAGAGGGTTAGACACACCATCAGTCCAATTGAATCTATTCACAATTCATGATCCACCAATCAGGGGTGGGAAATGTTGGAGTTAAAACTAGATTGAGTTATTGATCCACCCACACATGGGTATTAAGTAAGCCATCATATCAGTCTAAGTTATTCACTAATTGATTACTATATACATGCATACACATAAGTTGTCACCAAGTTTATGTATTGGTTCACTACCCAATGAGGTGTAATCATTTCTTTCCTCTCTCTTATCTCTTTACTAAGTTTTATCTATTTACTTGGTTTTATCTTTGCTTCTTATATCTCTTAAATAAGAATTGATCTATGCACATTTAATTTATAGGATATGCAATATAACATGCTTCACATAATTAAATCTAGGTTCACAAGCATTGCCTCTTAGGTAACTCTAGGTACACTTATTTTTCATTTATCCTAATCATTTTGTTTTGATGCATTTCTAGGATAAAGGTAGGGCAAATGTAATCACCTAAAAATGACACTTGAGTGCTAAGAGTGATATTTGAGACTAGATATCCCTAGATTATCCCTAGACCTATTTTAGGGCCTACTTAGACACATATCCAACCTTTGTGTGGGCTACATTCATCCCTAGACATCCCTAAAATAGTTTTAGATCCTCATCTTGATAGCTTATCCCTTAGTGCCTTAGTTTCTACCACCTTGACACTATCATTATAATAGGGATAGTAGTGCCACATGGTGGTAGTGTCTTAATCTTGGCACTATTTTCCTTTCCCTCCTTTATATAGTAACAGATATCTTCACAAATCTAAGACCACCTAAGGTCAGCCTAGACCTCTTTTAAGACCCACACAAACACCATGACAATATATACATGAATTTTATCCCTCTAACCACTAGATGGGAATTAAATGCAATTTTTACATATAAACTTAGAATAAGTTTTGCATGATTAAGGTTATAAATCCCTATTCTACCTTAATTTTGCATTTAACCATCTACAACATTTTTAAGCTCTAATTTCCTGGGTTTCTAGTCTCAATCACATTCAAGGAAATCAAATTAATAGTCATATTAGCTTCACTTATACTTGCATAAGCAATTAGGTGAGTAAACTACATTAGACATGATCCCTCTTAAGAGTATTGGTATGTAGGCAACTCTTATCATAGTGGGGTGTTGAGGATGTCCACCCTACCCCACTAACAACACACTTTACTACTTATATCAATAAAATGCCCTAGAAACATGGAGGATTAGGGTTTTCATATAAAATTAGTCAAAATAGATCATCTTAAAAGATCCATAACTCATGTGTGTAGTAATAGGCTTGACAAACCCAGACATAGGTGCACCCAAAATTTTGAAATAGTTCTACATAGAGGACACTACCACCAAAATAAGGACACTAATGCCATATGGTGCTACTTTCCAATTAGGGTGTTATTATCTAAGAAGGTTTTTAACACTTGGATCCTATCTATGATACTAAAATTAGCCTTTGTCTTAGTTTACAACCTTCAGATCTCCTATTTTAGTTATTTTCCATCTAAGTACTTGCTTACATTATTTATTATTATTTTTATAAAGGTTAAATTAATTTAATTCTACTATAAATTATTTTATATATTTATTACATACTTCTATCATAATTTAGTATATGTATCCCCCTTAACAACATAGGATTTACATACATTAAGTCCTAAAACATTAAAATAATTAGTTGTTTATAAAGGAGGAAAGAGATTATCACAATCTCATATGGAATTAACTATGTCTAGAATAGAATGTAGGATATATGCATCCACATCAACTACATTTTATAGAGATAGAGGGACTAGCACATTCATTTATATCATTTATTATTTTTATGCAAGGGTTATGTTTTTTTAACTTGTATTGATTAATGTGATGTAATGAAGTAGAAAATTTAAAAGGTAAAGATGGTTCACTAACTATTGATTTTTTTTAATTTTGATCCTTGTGATATATTAAGAGAGAGAGAAGTTGATCATTATCGGTATGTTTTTTTTTCTTTATAAAAAAATGAATACAAGGGAAGAATTGGTTTTGCAATTAATACAAGATTTAACTCATTTTTATATTTTTAATTATTGTACCATTCATATTAATTTCATAATCATAGTCATATCTATTACAATATATTCTTGATTAACATGAGAAACACAAAAAATTATATAATATCATTAGTCCATTCATTATCGTAAGCATAAGGTGTAGTAATTCTAGAGAATATTAAACCTAAAAGATGAACACAATTGGGAATTTCATATTTATATACACATTTAAAAGCCATTTTAGATTTTTTAACCTATATTATATCAAATATTAAAAATATGAAACTCAATGCTTACAAACAACCAACCATGCCACAAAAATAAAGGATATTAATAGATGCAATTAAGTAAGGTGTGTTTGATTTACATGCTCTCAAATATATTAATCCTAGTCATAAATAGTTAAAATAATCATAAATGAACTAAATACAAAAGATTACACTATTCCCATATCTTCACTATCATGCCTCTAGGGCACATTGAGAGTAACTTACTAGATCTAACTATTTACAGGTGAACTATAAGAATAAACAGCCAAAGGCTTCATATGGTTGGAAAAAAAATTGGTATCTCTGATATACCATGAGATACATGGAATCTAAAATTTATGAATATATTTATCTAATATATTGAGTTTTATGGTAATATATATCACACTATAGATTAGGTAAACCTAAAGACCACTTTTCCTAGAATGATAACATAGCTCCTATGAGTTTTAAAACTAATAGTTATCACTCTGGAGTGCACCCTGCTTAAAGATATGTTAAACACACCCTCTATTCAAATGATACAATTGGATATTATTAGAGTGTAGGTGACTCTAAACTAATAATAACCTCTAGAGAGTAATGGTTCCCTTAAGATTTATCTATTAAAACTAAACTATTTTGATTTTTTTGGGATGAAAAGGGAGAAAGAAATTGAAATGGAAAATCTTGTCTAAATGGGGTGATGTACCTAAATGATTGATATTCTATAAAAAAAAATTAAAACTAAGTAATAAACACATATAAATCTAAAATAAAACTCTTGCATTCAATTCTAAACATCAATGTTTTAAAAGAAGGCCTGAAATAAGTTTGCAAAGCAAATTCAAATCCTAGCTCTTCAAATGACCTATAGAGGATGAGATTATCATAGTAGATGTGGAAAGGACCTAAAAAAAGGGAAGTATATACCACTTGTATGTTGGTACACAGTCAAATTACACTCTATTTTGATTCAAAAAACATATGCAAAAAATTTTATTTATTTGATAAATGGTGTCAATTAATTTTTTTTGTTATGCTTCAAGAATTATTGAAAAATGGCTTCAAAAAGACAATATATAAGTCTAAAGCCTTAAATAAATCTAAAGTGTCATGTAAAATATAAGGATTAATCTTATTTGAGTTAAAATAAGACTCAAATCCTCTTAAAATATTAAATAAAGTCTTTAAAATCTTCCAAGTCTTCTTCATTTTTTACATCGAATTGAGAAGTGGTGGGCCCATATTGACTTGTCAACCTTAATTTAATGAAAATCATGCCATAAATTGGAAAATAAATCCATATTAAAATTGAGTTTAAGTTATTTAATTTCTTTATCTTGCATGAAAAGCATGGGAGATGCATGAAACTAGTCATACTAGTCAACCAAAGATATTTGACCCTTAAGGACTAGTTAACTCAACTTGAGCTCAACTTGCATGAATTAGAAATTATGGATTGACTTAAAAATTATATATACACTTAAATATATATATATATATATATATATATATATATATATATATACATATATATATATATACATATATATATACATATATATATATACATATATATATATATACATATATATATATACATATATATATATAAATGTATATATATATATATATATATGTGACATGTGGTAACTCCAAAATTAATTCATTTGATATGTTTTCAATGTCATTCTTTACTTGCTTGGTTGACCAATTAGGCCTAATAGCCTATCTTCTTGCATTTTAAATCTATTAAACCTAAAAATAATGACATGAAATCTTTAAAAATAATTAAATATACTTGGAAAAAACTTTTCTCATCATAATATATTTGATTTTGATGAGAAAATACTCGTCATTCAGTCAACAGGGTTGACTAGGCTTATTTTGCTCCATTTTCCTACAAATAGGCCATTTTGATTGAGCTGATTGGGACACATATATGATGATTTCTAATAAAATTAAAATTTTATTATCAATAAAAATTCTTAGTATTTGAGATACATTGATTATATTTCATCGAAGTGTCATGTACTTCATTTTAAATGTTTTTTCCCACAAAAAACATGATTTCTTCCCCCATCCGTATATCTCCATGAATAAAATTGACATTTATGTAATCCTCTCTAAGTGTAATTTATTTTTTTTAAAGTTTTAAATTTATTCATGATGATTTTATGAAAATAAAATCAACTTTTTGCAAAACTATTTTTTAAGGGTTTAGGAGGGCTTTAAAGTTGAATCTTCAAAATGATAGTTCATGAAGTACAAACCTCCAAATAAAAAAATATTTATATCACACTTACCCTCATAACATTCCTAAAAATATTGGGTTCCCAAAAAAAATATATGAAAATTTATCACGTGGAGAAATATGCCTGTGGGGTTTTGACTACATTCTGAGATGCCTATGCTCTTAATGATTGTTCATAAATCACATCTCATCAAATGGTCTTAATTTTTCATTAATTATAATTAAATAGGTAACATAAAAACATAATAATATAATTTTTCCAAACTCCACATGTGGTGAAAGAAATGAGCATCTGAATAGGAGGCTTACAAGGGTGTCTAAAACTGCAAAAAATAAAAAATTCACCAAAATAAAAATAAATATTTACCTACTTCCAAATTACTAAAAAAACCATAATGGATTCTATACCATTGTATCAAAACACTCTAATAGCATTTTTCTTAAAAAGTCAAAATCCCGTTTTTGACTTATATACCTATTTGCTTACATAAGTTTGTATGAGCATGGTTTGATTAAAATTTAGAATTTTAAAACTATTTAAAGGTCTGATTATGATGTAAAAAAATCATACCATGATTTTCAAATTTTTAACTAAACTTAAAAATCTCTGTGGCACTTCAGAATGATGCCTATTTCAATGGTAATCTCCCGTGGATATGCTAAGGACTGTTACAAAATAGCAAGTATCTCCACTCATCCACTGCCCATGAATTTTTTAAAAAAATTCCTCAAGTCATGATGACATTTTGTACAAAAATTTAGGTCTTGAAACCACTTGAAGCTCTTAGAATCCTCAATTTCCTTTAAAATTGACCCCTTTGTGCATGGATTATTTGCATATTTGAACTTGACAATACTCTTTTAGAAATTACAATGATCCATTTACAATACATTTTTTATGTTTTTTACCAAAATTAATCCTTTTAATCCATAATTAACATCTTTAAAGTGATATTTAATGGTTTCTTGAAATTTTTGAATGATAGGAGTAGTAATTTGGCCTTGACAGGTAAAATTACTAATAATTTTAATGACTTTTGGTGGTTGACCAGCCTGCCAGTCAAAGAAATTAAAAACTTTGGCTATGAAAAAACTAAACATACACTAAATATTGTAATATATTTTATCATCAAAGACACAACAAGACAACTGACACAAATAATAATAAACATGTACACGTGTGCACTTAGAGGAATGGACAACAACAACTAGAAAGGGAAAAATAATAACCTGAAAGCATGTGTGGATATGCACTTAGAGTAAAGCACAACAAGAAGTCTATTATGTATAAACTAACGTCCAACTTACTTTCCCTCTTGGATCAAATGGAAATTTATTTGATGCACCATGGAATTTTGAAATATGATTGCTTCCTTTTGATAGCCCTCTTTTGCAAATGGGAGCACTTATATGTTCATGTGTTCTGGATGATGTAGCAAGGCCTCCAAATTCCATTATTATGTGCATGGATTAAACATATAGATCCAAGATCTAATCATCTTCCTCCCATATTCTCCTTTATTACATCAAAAGTGTTATCTCTACCTCAATCATAGGTTGATCATGATTTGACACATTCGCAATCAATGATTGTATTGGCAATTCAACGAGTATACTTGGATTGATGTCTTAATTTGACTCCATTTAAAGGGTTACTTTTTAAAATATTTAGATCCTTGATAATCATCCAAACATGGATGTAATATGACTTTAATTTCTTCTTGATGAACAGCTACAATAGTACTCTTTACAAGACATTCATCAATCTCTACTTGGGGTGGAGATGGACTATTAAACTTTGCACAAAAACTCTCCAAATCATCGCAAAAGAACTCTTCATCATGATGAATTGAAAGGACATAAAATTAAGTAGTATTTTTATCATTTTAAATATGTTGATCACATATTTCTACATTTTGGATGAATTCAAATGAAATTTCTTGATCTATTGTACTTGTCTCATCTTTGTTTTCTCCATCTCAGCACTGGCTCTATGTGATTCATCTTCATGGCTACCTTCTGAATAAATATTTTTTTTTACCTCATTTATATAATTTATTTCAAGATCTTGATAAACCTTTTGTAACTCCTCTTCTTTGGCATCATGAAATATTGAATCATGTTTGTCCTTACTAAGTGGTGTCTCAATTATGATTTCTTCTTCTTGATCACTCAAGTCACCTTCCTTTTTTGTCTCTTTGGTCATATCTTCTTCACTTACCTCACAAAGAAGAGGTTATTACTCCAAAATTAGCATGATAGATCCCTAAAAATTTTCAATAAGATGAGAAAGATCTATAAAAGTTACCATAGATACCTAATTTTACTCATGAGGTTGTTCTTCTTGGATCACCTTCATCTCATCTCTCTACTACACATTTTCATGAATGGCTTTCCATGAAGGAAAGGATTTAGTATTTTGAGGAAGGGTTGAATACTAAATTATCTCTTGCCTGAATTCAACATCTTGAGTGATGCTTGATTGTTCCTCTTTCTTTCTTGACTCTATGATTTGGTTCCAAGATGGGAAAGATAAAGGCTCTTTTTTGACCTTTTGATTCTTGTTCGCCTCCTCTTTCCTTGTCTTTAGCTTTAACTATCTAATCTACTTATCAATATTATCTTGGAATATCTTCTCTTTAAAGTGGTCATTGGTCTCACTAGTAGTATATCCAATAGCAACCTCTTTATTTCTTTGACACTTCTCTTGGATAGATCTCCAAGAAGGGAAGGTCCAAGAAACACATGAAGAACTTAGCAAACTCCAAGGAGCTCTTGGAATGATCTCCTGAGGAGGAATGGATGGCATATAAGAAGAGTGAGGTTGGATCTATAGTCCTTTAAGGACCTTTAGTTTGTGTTTAATATTTTGAATGTAACCACCTACATACATCATCTCACTAATGAGATTACCCCAATTTTTCCTCTCAGTAGGTATCCATTACTCTTTTATTTACTATAATGACTCTTTTAGATGATGGATCTAGTGAGTAAGAGTATCTTGGCCATAATAAATCTATGAGTGTAGCTCTAGTGCATGCTTTTTAATTGTTGGTATGGATTGGATAGCTATAAAATGGCCATGATTAGGTTGGCTAGATGCATATTATGGCTCATGATAGGGCTGATAAGGGATAGTATTGTGATGGAATGGTTGTTCATAGGGAGGATCAAGGTATTAATCTTACATATATGTCTAATATAAGTCCTCAAACTCTTGGTGAGGATCATAGTGTGGTTGGTCATACTAATCATAGTGAGGATATATGGATCAATACTGAAACAAGCTATTTGAGACCATTAGTAAGCCAAATATTGAAAGTAATCACTATTGAAAAGATACCTAATATTAAAAACTAGATTTGAGTGCCTAAAAATTACACTGATCTTTTGAATACCTATAAATATTATCATGTATAATGATGTCTCATCAAGTGTGCCAAAAATTATTATCACTCTAGAGTACACCATACTTGAAAAGGGAAATTATATGCCACTTATATTCTACTACATATTCAAATTACACTCTATTCTAATCTAAAAGGACCTAAAATAAGGGAAATTATATTCCACTTATATTTTGGTTCATATTCAAATTACACTTTATTTTAATCTAAAAAACATATGCAAAAAATCTTATTTATTTGATAAATGGTGTTAATTACAATTTTTTCTCTGCTTCAAGAATTATTGAAAAATGTCTTCAAAAAGCCAATATATGAGTCTAAAAGATTAAATAAATCTAAAGTGGCATGGAAAAGAGAAGTATTAGTCTTATTTTAGTTAAAATAATACTCAAATCCTTTTATAATACTAAATAAAGGCTTTAAAATCTTCCAAGTCTTCAAATATTGCATGTTCTTCATTTTTGGCATAGAATTGAGAAGTGGTGGGCCCATGTTGACTTGTCAAGCTTATTTGCATAAAAAATATGATATAAATTTTAAAATAAATCCATATTAAAATTGGGTTTAATTTTTTTAATTTCCTTATCTTGCATGAAAATCATGGGAGATGCATGAAACTAGTCAAACTAGTCAACTGAAGAGATTTGACCATTAAGGACTAGTTAACTCAACTTGAGCTCAACTTACATGAATTAGAACTTGTGGATTAAATTGAGAATGATATATACACTTTAAAAACATTTATATAATTTGGTAACTCCAAAATTAATTTATTTGATATATTTTCAATGCCATTCTTTACTTGCTTGATTGATCAATTAAGCCTATTAGACCAATTATGCCTAATAGCCTATCTTTTTGAATTTAAAATCCATTAAACCTAAAATAATATGCCATGAAACCTGAAAAAATAATTAAATATAATTTAAAAACTTTTTTCATCACAATATATTTGATTTTTATGAGAAAACACTCAGCATTCAGTCAACAGTGTTGATTAGGCCTATTTTGCTCCATTTTCCTGTAGACTAGCCATTTTGATTGAGCTAGTTGGGACACTTCTGGGATGATTTCTAACCAAACTAAAATTTTAAAATGAATAAAAATTCTTATTATTTTATATCTATTGATTATATTTCATTGAAGTGTCATGTACTTCATTTTACATGTTTTTCTCATAAAAAATATGATTTTTGCCCTCATCCATACATCTCCATGCATAAAATTGATATTTATATAATCCTATCTTAATTTAATTTATTTTTTAAATTTTTTTATGTTAATATATTATGCTTTTATGGTAATAAAATCAACTTTTTTTAAAACTAGTTTTTTGATGGTTTAGGAGGCCTTTGAAGCTGAATCTTCAAAATGATGGTTCATGAAGTACAGACCTCCAAATACAAAAATATTGACATTTATGTATATAAAAATAACCCCCATAACATCCTTGAAAATATTTAGTTTCCATGTAAAATATATGAAAAGTTATCATGTGGAGAAATCAGCCTATGGGGTTTTGATAGCACTCTGAGTTGCCTACACTCTTAATGATTTTTCATAAATAAAATCCCATAAAATTGTTTAAATTTTTCATAAATTACAATTAAATATTTTTCCTAAAAACATACTATTATCATTCAAAAAAACTCCACATGTGGTGAAAGATACGAGCATCTAAATAGGAGGCTTGGAAGGGTGTCTAAACCTATAAAAAATGAAAAAATCACCAAAATAAAAACAACTTTTCACCTGATTCCAAATTATATAAAATACCATTATTAGATCTTTTCCATTCTATCAAAACACTCTAAAATCATATTTTTCTTAAAAATTCAAAAAACCCCTTTTTGGCCTATATGTCTATTTGCTTGCATAAGCCTGTATGAGCATGGTTTGCTTAAAATTTAGAGTTTTGATAGTATTTAAAGGTATTATTATGATATTAAAACATCATCCCATAATTTTTAAATGTTTAGCTGAACTTAAAAACCTTTGTGGTACTCCAAAATGATGCCTACTCCAATGGTGATCTCCAATAGACATGCTAAAGACTGTTACAAAATAAAAAGTATCTCCCCTCATCTAATGGACATGAAACTTTTTTTAAAAAATCTCAATTTATGATGACCCTATGTACAAAAATTAAGGTCTTGAAACCACCTGAAGCTCTTAGAATCCTTAATTTTTTTCAAAATTGACTCCCTGTGCATGGACTGTTTGCATATTTGAACTTGACAATGCTCTTTTTGAAATGAAAATGACCCATTTAAAATACATTTTTGATGTTTTTTTACCAAAATTAGTGATTTTAGGCCACAATTACCATCTTTAAAGGTCTATTCAATGATTTCTTGAAATTTTTGAATGATAGGAGTAGTAATTTGGCCTTGACAGGTAAAATTACTAACACTAATGAAACATAGTTTATATGAAAATAAAGAGAGATAAATTTTTAAAACCAATGATAAGAAAGGATTATTGTGTAAGGACAAAATAATTATGAATGACTGAGTTCAATGAAAATATATCTTTAGTGTCTTGAAATAAAAAAATTAGCTCAAACCCTAGAGAAAAAATCAAGGAAAAGAAAGCGATGTTCGTAACAAAAGCACGAGTTCAAAAATATGTTTTACCCTATTTTTGATTAAAAAATAAACTATTTAAATATATAGTACGTGTAAAATTAGAAAATATTAGAATGCTAAAGATGTACAATAATTCACAATTCAAATTTTGACAAAATGTTAAATATGAAAAGGTTCTACTCTTAAAAAAATAGTAAAAGGAGATACAGTTAGCTTGTACACATATTAATGTTGAATTTTTTGATTGTTTGAGAGTGTAAATCAGAAGAAGAGATGAGTAAGATCAAGAACAAAATTTGAACACATCTATTGTAAGTAAATTGTAGTGCAGTACATTTAGGTATGTTGAATTTGGTTGTCTTAGTTGACTGTGATAGGAAAAAACAAAGAAAGTAGAATTATGGAAATGATGGATCAAAGGTAGAAGTAGAATATATCCTTATAAATGACCAAAATTAAGTGGACATC